>JAHZMZ010004361.1:0-24191 GCA_027743805.1 Lepidocyrtoides sp. E14 | reverse complement strand
AAGGACTATTCACTATTGTATATTTTTTTACACAATAGATTTTTAACAAATGATTTTGTTTTATATTATATTGTAACATTAAGTTGAAGGACAAATGCAAATGAATTTGTAGGATGGTAGGCTACTTTCATTTGCATTTAAAGCAACTAATTTACTACATTTAAATTGACATATCTAGTACTAAAACGAAGATGGTCCCTTCGTTGGTATATTTTTAAATGCAAAAGGTTACCCTTCAAAAGTAGTATTTTTATTATAATGATCAATGATGTACCCAAAGTACAATAAATTTAACCAACTTTTTTTGGCTGAAATGTACTTTTTGCATTTGTTTAATGACTGATGATTTGAAGCGAAACAACTACCATTTACAGCACTAGAACTGCTTTCATTCGAAATCTACAACTGTCAAGGTGACACTACGACTACATAATAACTACAAATACTCCGTCTAATCGATCTACGATTTTCACTGCGTATGTATTTATTTTAATATGATTTCGATGTCATGGTTGATAAAACTTAAAATTTCGACAAATTATTTTTTCCTGTTAATATCATAGTATGCCTCTGCTCTGAATGCATCACCTGCTTTCAACTTACAATTAAAATTCCAAAACTTGAATTGAAATGCGTAGTACAGCAATTGGAGCGTCAACAGCACTAGTAAAATTCAAAAGGAATCAGGTAACTGAAGTATGCACATTGCACATGAGAAAGTTGAAGGAATGTCTTTGAAATGCGTGTCTACCTCAAGGAGCATTTCAAAATTATTCTTTTGCTAACGCAATATGAAACATTAAACAAGCTTGAAACAAAGCGGATATTACTTAGCGAAATTTCATGTGAGTAACAGCATTTTTCAAGTAATTAACTTCCAGTTGGAGGTTCATTACAGCCCTGTCCAATTTGTCAGCAGAATCGAGAACCTCAATGCTCTGAGTAAATGGATCATATCGTATCTCGTAGGGCCTGGACATGCACTCTGCGACCCATCCTCTGTTAATTTTTAACATAGAAAGACATTTTAGTCAACCAATTCCTTCATGAATTGTAATTACCTACACACAATAAGTAGAAAGAGTTTACCTGAATTTCTCTTTTACATCATCAAAACTCTCTGCCACAAAGTAGATATCCTGATAATCTTGATCCTGATACGCTTGCACTGCTGTCAACTTTGGATCAAAGATTCGATGTTCTGGTTTCTGAGACAAGGAGTGTTCCAACTCTCCATAGCTGCTAAGAAGCCCAGCGCCGTAGGCTTTAGTAATACCGCTTTCTTTGCACAGCCCAAACTCAACGGTAAACCAATAAAGCTGAAACGAAACGACAATTCTTTGTTTCTACATGAAAAATATTATGCAGTGACAAAACCAATTCAATTCTTACAGTTGAGAATTTCTCAATTTCTTCATCAGTGGCTCCCAACGAGGCGAGTCCCAGCTCTTGAGAAAATTGGGCAAAAGTGGGATCCACTAACATGGGCACATGTCCAAGTAATTCATGAATGCAGTCGCTGGAATAAAGAGAAATACATTAAACTTCAATCGACAATTTAAATTTTGAAAGATAGTTTTATCAGTTTGTTTGGTACACAAACTTCTTCCACTTACGGTTCAGGTGAATGGTCAGGGGATGAACTATGGCGTACATACTGTGTACACTGAAACACACGAAATGCTAAACTTGCAAGAAAATCGCGAGCAGTTAGAAGACCTGCTGCTGGTCGTAAAGTAAATCCCGTGCAGCCTGAAGGGAAAAGAGTGAAAGTTAAACAGCTTCCTTCCTGTTTACATTACAACATAATATTCTATTCCGTATTAATACAAGGTATTATTAGGTGAACATACGACGGAGAAAGTTAGACACATCCTCTAACTGAGGAATACTGTCAGGACCATAGCCAACCTCCTTTTGGAGAAGTGTAATTGCATCGATAAACTGTTTGCATGCGTGGGTGGGTAATAGTGAGTCTACCTTATTGTACACATGACCCCAGCATTTTATTTCATTTTCCTGATACACGACCCTTGGAATGGGGTCACCACTTTGGGGACAATTCAAATTGAAATTTTTACTTAAAAATTATATATTGAAATTCATTGTCACTAATAGTGTATTATTATATGTGTTCAAGTACTGCTTGTAGTCAAATGCAATGTCCGCAATCATTTTGCGGCGTGCACGATAATTCTTGTCTGCAAAACCGGGGTGATCCATATCCAAATCAGGTTCGAATTTGGTCATTAAATGGTTACATTGATCCAGTTCGGATATATGACGAGGGTACCATGGCTCTAGATTTTTTTTTCAAGTGAAAAAAAAGTAGAATTTTGAGGAATTCAAGCCAACAATCAGCTTCAGATAAGCTCTTTTTATATGTGCATTAAATTTTTAAGTACCTTTAACTATATGCCCTTGTGTGGAAATAACATTTACCAAGTAAATATTTGAATTTTGTCGAATGGATCTCAACATGCCAACAAGATTAGACCAAGGTATTTGCATTTTCAGTAAAATGTCAAACTGACAATTTTGTTCTCGTGATGGACGTGATTCCATATGAAGTACTTGGCCCTTATTTTCCTAGCATTATTCGCGGAACGTGATATGTTAAAAACTGTATATTAAATCTAACCTTACCGTGTTTTTAGAAGATGCAACAAATGTTACAATCTTACGTCAATTGTCTTCAAAACGTTAACCAGTGTAACCATCCCATCTTTCAGTGTAAGAACAATGGTTGCTTCCTCTTGATCCTTGTCATCCACAGATTTTGTCTTCTGTTTGATGACCACATCTTCCGTTTTGTCTTGGGCAATGATTGGAGCTACTACTGTTGTAACTTCCTTGCTAGTTGTCTCTTCAAATGTTTCCTCCTCCAGAGTTGGAGACACGATAATAGTGTCATCATCCACGATAATCAAATCATCCTCTGATAACTCTGAATCCCTTGACAGTTGACGGATTTCTTGAAGCCAGCTTCTTTTGTTCTCTTTGTTCAACTGCGTTTCAAACCGAGCATCCCCAACAAGAGATCGTCGTCGTGAGGGATAACCATTCTAAAAAAAAGTAACATTAAATTGAAAAGTAAATATTTTAATTGGAAAATTAAATGCTACAGCAGGAACAAAATTTTGTCAGTTCTATTGGCCACTTGCAAATTTATGGCTGCACGTTGCACAAGCTTTGTACATATTGTAGGGGCAATGTGAAACAAGGCCAACTTTTTAACAATTTACCTCAATACTGTAAGATTTTTTGATCGCAAAGCGTTCCCGATTTTTCCTACTCGCAACAATCATGTTTACACTCTCTTCGCGTTTAATCACGCCTGATGATGATGATGATGAAGGTATGTCAGCCAGGTCACTTGAACCTCCTGGACATTCACTATCTACAGCATTAACAAATGGAAATTGGTAGGCTGGTTTGAGAACTGCTGGTACACACGAAAGTTTGTCTAATTGTGTTTTAAGGGATTCTGAGGGGTCAAAAATGGGTCTGGGGCTATAGGAGTAATTTATCAATCCAAACTTAAACTCCAGCTTTATGCCAGTTAAGTTTACGGAAAAGATAAAAGAAGGAAACGGGAGATTTTGGAAAAATTCACAAATATTATTACTACAAAATATTACAACTACTCTAGGAAAAATGTTATTGTTTAAAATAAAATAATAATAATTTGTAGAATAAGAATAAAATAGTGAAGTCTAATTGCTAGTACTACTTGTATTAAAATCAGTCTCTGATGGAGGAGAAGAGAGTGGAGAGAAGAAGGGAAGAATATTGTGCAGATGATGAGCTACTCCTTTGTGTCTGATCGCTTGGAAAACTGAACTGAGATCCATGGTGATGTTGATGATGGTGATGATGATAATGATGATGGAATGTAAAAAATATGGAGAAAATCATCGTCCAAAGTTCCCCTAGAAGCCTTTTGTCCTCAACCACACATGTATAGTGACTGTGGGGTTTCTATTCTCTCCCAATCTCTCAAACCACTTCGTACTACCTCTCTATTTGCAACAGTGAATTGGCCAAAGTTGGGTGCGGGTGGTGGTGGTGGCGGCGAAAGTGCAAAGTCCTTCAATGTGCCCATTTAAGTACGTACTCTCTTGCGTACTATAGATTACAAATGTGTCTTTTTATTTTACAAGATTGCTGTGTAAGTGGCACGTAAAAAAATCTGTTGTGCCCTTACTCTGATGTAGAATGGGAGAAGAGCTTTATTGTTCCATTCTACTAGCTCTTACCATTTCATCATAAACTCAAGTCAATGATGATGTAAGGAGAACCGTCTACTTTAAAATTTCCAATTCTAGAGTTATTTAATCTGCCCCTTTGAACTGTGCAAAAATAGCGATCTTATTTCCTCCTTGCTCGGAATGTCTTGGAGAAAATAATATAACATCGTGTTGCGCGCAAGTTACTTTGCTTTGAAATATGTATGTACATCCAACTGTATTTTTTATGCTATGATCCGTTACTGTATTGATGACTACCCCATGATCTCGTTAATTTTGGAAACATAATACGGAATTTTGTAGAACACGGAGTAGGAGCGCATAATGTTTCTAGAATGTGTACATAAATATTTTAGTAGAACAATGCATTTTCAAGTTTTAGTAAGAGCCGCTGCTATAAACTAGGGCTAGGACTTTTATTGTCTACGTTTGTTTCCTTTGACAAATTAGTAAACTCTCACGATTAGCGTAACAGAAATAAAACCAAAAAAATATTTCAACATTTTTTCAATGACAATACCTAATGTTTTGCAAGAGTGTGAAGACACTTTAATAATGTTACTATTCAAAGCGTCGCAAAATTAAACTTTTTCCAATATCAAAAGAAAAGTGTAAGATCATGAAGCTGTCTCCGTTATGAAAAGTATTTGAACTGGGGCAAAATGCAACCGGTTTTTATTACAGAAAACGTAAAACGTTAACAAAGTTTGCGATTGAGACATCTCAATGTAGTGAAATTTCACTCTCAAATTGTTAGCATTATAGATACACATCTACTTGCTTATTTTTTTCTCTCGCAAAATTCTGCTCCTTATTTCGCCACTCTGTAATAAAAAATGTTTAATATGAGCATATAAGCACACTTACCTCAATGCTGTATGACTTTGTGATGGCAAAGCGCTCCCGATTTTTCCTGCTTGACACGATCATCTTACTTCTTATTCAATTTTCCTTATCAACTTTGTGCAACAGTGCTCCGCACCGCTTCGTTTCCAAGATCGTCTTTCCAGTTTCTCGCTCGTAGAACTTTGCCCTTTTCCAAAGTGTAAACTGTTGTTGTGAGAGTGCTAGTTTTCTTCTACACAATAGATCAATTTTTGATGGCTACCTAATTAAAAAGAGACTAATTGTATGAAGTTTAGAATGTACAACAAACGATATACTTATTATTCTCAAGATTTTCAGTAAGGTTTCCGAATGTATTTAGGAAAGGTTCCTAGTGAGGTAGATTGGAAACGAAAGATAGAGACACACTGAAAATTGTATCAAGCGACTGGTACGAAAACTGTTTAAACCTTTCAGTAGCAATGATGTCGATGCTGCTGCTATTGGCAATGGGACAGAGCACGTCGCTCGTGTTAACTGGTAGAGAAGATTATGAAGTCCCACTTGATGATTTTTTTTACTTTAGCAGCAACAAGCCGAAAAAGAGGGAGGAAAGAAAACGCAACAAAATGTGTAGAAAAGGAGAGCGACAAAGAATCAAACTTGCTGTTGCTTCCTTAAACCCCAACTGTAAACACTTTCCCTATGCTGATCATGGAAATCCAAAGAGAGTGATCAGGATTCCTTGGAAAGAAAGTATCATCTTAGAATGCTTTGCAACTTGATTCAATCTCTGTCTTATTTGCTCATCCATTCAAGAAATAGTACTAATGCTCCATTTTTTGCAGACTATTTATCCACCCATCTAATTTCACAGACAACCTTGAAAGTAAAGCATACATATATGCAACACGAATAGAAAAGATGAAGCAAATAATACGACGCAATCTTTGGGGCAACAAGCGCATGCAGAAAACAGTACTAAAATAGTTTATTTTGTTGAGACATTAAAACTGATGCAACTATTGTGTTACCTTTCTGAAAAACAATAAAGTAAATATATAAAAAAAATAAATAAACACGATACGCTTCCGCCTAAACATTGTCAGACCCAGGAAGAAGAATCCCTTGGGGTGTAAATCGAAATTGTTTTTTATTCTGCTCTCTTTAAATGAAAGAAACAGCAAAGATAAGTAGGTATGATTAGTCAATTTAGCGTGTCTGTGCGTCACACACACACACACAAAGAGGTTTTTGTGTTCATGGTTTGAGTACATGCACAAATTTACGTTGGTATTATGCGGGATAGTTATGTAAAAAGAAGAACAGAGTGCAGAGGTGCATTGCATTATAAAAAGTAAACATTTACAAATCCAACGTTAAGCCCAGATATATACTTACTTTGTACGTAACAAATAATAATATTTTTAGACTAACGTAAGTGATTGAAGTTGACGCTTTGATTCAAAATGCCAGAGGCATCCAAGCTTTTCTCCTTTTTTCCTTTATATGCTTCAAAAGAAAGAAAGATATTTACTGGTTAAATGCATTAAAAAGAAAGCAAGCAGCATCTAGGATTATTTTTAGTTTCCAGATCATGAGATTTTTCACCAATTATTGCCAGGAAATTGAAAATTATGCTCACTACTACAAACAAACCAGTTTTCCGGTGAAAATACCATGAACCATGTTTTATTTAAACACTTTATAAATTTCCTGATATTCTATTATCTTGATAAGTACTGTTACACAAGTAAGCTGTATTTTAATAAAAACTGGCGTGGAATGACTGTTCCCAGTTGAGATAGATTTTTTTTCAAATAGTCAAATTTGTAAGCCAAGCAAGTCCTAAATATACTAATGTAAGATTTACGCACGGTTGACCCACATAACGTACATAACATCGTAGAATACGTCAAGGCAACAGCTTTTTGTTGTTCCTGTCAAGATTTCTGGATTTCTCTTTCAAGTTGTGGGATTGATGATCAAAAAGTTGCAAAAGATGTGGTGGTTGTAGAAGAAAAAATAATAATAGAAAAGGACATTCAATCTTCTAATTCACTAGCTATTCTCTTTCCAGTTACAATATTAACACGATTTACTTACTACGGTGTGGTGTCGTAAAGCAGAGAATAAAAACATGAATGCAGAAATAAGTATAAAAAAATGCAGTGCATACGCAATAATATTTACAGTAAAGTAGAGAATCATGTGGATGATGATGGTAAAAACCATTTTCATGTTATACACGCTAATACCTGCCCAAGACATGCATTTCAATGAAGTCTTTATTTTCTTCGATGGTAGCAGACAGAGAGAGAGAGAATAAAAATGTGCTTCATCATGCGTCATCATCAACATCATCATACTTTTCACATCGAATCTAGACTACTAGATGCTGTTGGCTCTTTGAAAACTACTTTTTCCCAAAGAATAAAGGGATGACAGAGGTAAACCCCCAACTGAAAATTACATGCATTCCATACACCGTTGTATAATTTTCAAATTGAATTACAGAAACGGAAATCGTAACATTGAAAGGTTTAAAAAAAGAAATAAATAGTATAAGTGAACAGAAGTGGAACATTACATTTTCTCTTGATGTTATTATAAAATCCCAATTGTAATGTCATTAAGGTTCAAAACTGATGCGTTCAAGACTCAAATGGAACCTGGAACTCGTAGAGGCTATGTGCATACATACATACGTACATGTGTAATATATTTATCGTATGAAATTGCATAATATTCCTGTACTCCAGTGGGTTTACTTGTTGGATTCATGGATGTTGATGAAATATTGCGTTGTAGAAAAGGAAATGTCATTCACCACATCACTACTACTACTACTACTATCACATTGGTATTATTATTGGTACGGTAGTAGTACTACTACCACCACTTGACTATTTGCTGGGGAAAGAGGTTGAGGCTACTACCATATTCCTGATGATGATGATATAGCAGAAGAGATGCTTGCTGAAATCTGGTAGAGATGGAGGAAAAGAGCGGATGGAGTTGGTGAACCACTTAGTGAACTCTTAACTACTTCCGCTCACTCACTTTCCCTTCAGAATAATATAATGGGTCTGGTGCTTTATGGGTGAAAGGCTTCAATTCATCTCATTCCATTAACACTTACTTTGACTTTTACTCAGCCAACAACAATCATCAGTCACTTAATCCCCTCCAGCTATTTACTCTACTGACTACAGAAGAAGCAGCCAAGGCATTCCCTTCATCTACAGACAGATACTATAACAGACTTTAAAATTACTGCGTTTTTATCCATTATTAATAATATTATGGCAATATGTATAAAAAGGTGGGTGAATGCTGGACGATTTACTTTTGCTTGCTTAAATGTTCAGAGGCTGGTTTTAAGGGAAAATAAAAGTTCATTTTATATTTCTGCTCAAATTTTTACTGTTTTACGTTTGACTACACATTTTAAATTGAACAAACATAAAATAGTCCGTCTTTCAGTAAATCAAGTCAATCAAATGATAGTGGTTATGAACATCGTTTAAAAGAGTAGATGAGCATTCAAAATTCAAATATTCCAATATATAAAGTGAATGGTAATTGATATGCAACAGTGCCAGTAAAAGTGCTAAATAATACATATATACACAATATCTTATGTATGAGTTGATCAAAAGAAAGGTGTATAGATAATCACTCCATGCATGGCAAAACGTTACGTTTGTAGTACATATTTAACTACAGTCATTTCATTTTTATTAGAGGATGAAATTTGCTGAACCATTTAAAAGACTCTTAACGATTTCCGTCTTTTCTTTCCGAAGAGAATGGAATAATGGCATCTTTCTCTCTGTTTCTCCCCATTCTATAGGAATTGCTTGGCTTTTCCTTTTATCACTTATTTATTGACAGATGCACAAAGATAACTCACTGATGGAGAAAGGGTAGTCGACTCAATTCTCTTCTTCTGTATCGCTACATGTGTTCTCCGAAAGAAATGATACACCATTCCACAATTTCACCTTTTATCATTTCTCTCTCTATCTCTCTCTCTTTCCCTTGTGTTGCCCCTTTGAACGTTGGGTTGTCCAAATAGCGTTTCATCTTGCAGTACATATATTTATATTTCTTGTTGTGCTGACTACAAATGAGGGCGTCCATTTGCAAACCCGTACGGTTCCATTTGACGTAATGGATTGCAATTTAAAATGTGAAATACAATTTTCACCGTAAAAGTGATAAATGAGAAGATGGGATAGACTGGTCGATAGAAACATGAGAGAGAATTCCTACAAGCTATATACAGCTTTTTTCATAATGCATTCAATTGTAGTAAATGTATACTATTGCGAATCTAATGATCACTTTTTTTGTATGCCAGCATTTTCCAAAGTAGGGAGAAATGATGCGTTATCATCAAGCTACGGATTTCCTATTCGTCTAGCACATTTAGTTCATTTCTTTATTCAAAAAAGCTTTTTATTATTAATTTTTTTGCATAGCTGCAACATAAATTTACCACGGAATTTACAATGCATAATATGTTATGTTATACATAAAGGAAGCAATAGCGTATGTATGCGATCTTCAAACAATTATTCTAAACTATTTAGATAAGTTATATTGAAGCAGTTATACCAGGTAAAGAGAAGAATGATAAAGTTGTGTAAATGCAAAAGGGAGGCAAATATTTACGTCACTATGCCATAACACTACATTGTACTAATCTCTAAAATAGTAAATACAGCAAAAGGAATAGTAAAAATTGTAAATGTGTAAGAATGTTGATTTGAAAGTTGCTTTGTGTTGGATAAGATAATCTGCTGCGTCTAGATATGCAATTTAGATTACATAACAACAGTCAATAATAGTAGGTGAATTGTAACGAGAACAATCCAGAAAAATTTAGCTTAGTCTGACACACGTTCTCGTTACAATTGGCTTACTAATACATCAGTGACACTAGATCATCTCTGTAAAATATTAAATAAAATAAAATATTTTGTTGATATAGTTATTATTATATGGTAGAGGTTGTAGGTACATGTGTTTGTATATGTACATGTATACTAGCGGAATTTCATATGTGACACTGCATTGCTTAAATAATTAACTTCCAACTGAAGTTGCATAACGGCTTTGTCCAGCTTGTCCGCAGAGTCGAGGATTTCAATGTTTTGTGTGAATGGATCATATCTGATTTCATAGGGCCTTGACATAGATTCAGCTACCCATCGTCTGCAAACCATAGAAATTAATCACATTAAGAATTTTCAGTAGACAGTTGAAGCGTATGACGTTGATCTTTGATCCAGTCAACAAAACTGAGGAAACAATACGAATCTTTCTTATAATCTTTAAAATGAAGTAAATTCACAACTATGATGAATAAAAATGTTAATGTGAATGAATATCATAGATAGGTATATTGTCTGTATAATTCTTAGTAAGATGAAAAAAAACAACAGACGGCCTTTGTAACTGAGAGATCAAAAATAGTTTCCTTGGCCTTGTAAATAAACATATTTTCAACTTAAATTAGATTTGCTGTCCCCATAGAATACTCAATTTTAGTTTCATCATCCTTCTTTTCTCTTTATTTAGCATCATAATCATCAGATAAAATGAAAATGTGTAGATTGGAAGTCACTTGCCGTTGAAAATTTTTCAATTTCCTCATCAGTTGCTCCCAAAGATGCAAGACCTAGTTCTTGAGAGAATTGTGCAAAAGTCGCATCCGCTAACATAGGAACGTGTCCCAAAAGCTCATGTATACAGTCTCTTCATTAATTGAAAGTTGGTTCATGGTGAAAAAAAAACATAATCCCACTTCATATTAATAACCTGCACAAAATGAACTTTTCTCAATGAGCCCACATGTAAGATGCGAACATAACTTACGGTTCAGGGGAATGATCTGGGGATGATGCGTGGCGAACGTATTGTGTGCATTGAAAAACACGGAAGGCCAAACTAGCCAGAAAATCTCTAGCAGAAAGAAGACCAGCAACGGGTCGTAATGTAAATCCGGTTCGTCCTAAAAAGCGAAAAAAATGAAGAAAAAAAAAACATAAAACATTGCATTGATCGTATTTTTTTCTTCCCTCTCCTCCTTGTACCGTGTTTTCAACGGGGTCTATAAATTTGGTACTATAAAACCATATCTTCTTTAACGTCAATAATCATAATAAAATGGCAGATGGTCAAAGAAACCATTTGACTTTTCTTTTTTCTTTCTCCTATTCACTTTCTTGTTGCCTTTGCATTTATCACTAATTCGCGATATGCTTTGATTTTTACTCCCATCTCAAGCAAAATGTAAGTGGGTTGTAGTGAAACTCACGTTTCAGGAAATTGGATACGTCCTCCAGCTGTGGAATGTTGTCTGGTCCAACTCCTACCTCTCTTTGTAAAAGTTGAAATGTGTCGATGTATTGCTTGCAGGCAAATGTCGACAGATAAGAGTCCACCTTATTGAAAACATGACGCCAAGTTGCTATTTCGCTTTCATTATATACCACTCTCGGAATTGGATCACCACTGCAAATATTGATAAAGGAGAAAAAAAACCATTTTTTATCTACTTCTACCATACACAAAAGAAAATGCAAAACAATAGCATGCGAAAATCATACATATACTCTAAACCATAAATAAAATATTATGTACAATTTATAATCGAAAGCAATATCCGCAATCATCTTGCGTCGGGCTCTATATGTCTTATCAGCAAATCCTGGATGGTTCATATCCAAATCTGGTTCGAATTTCGTCATAAGATGATTGCACAAGTCCAGGTCAGAAATATGGCGCGGATACCATGGTTCTGTGGCGCATGAAACAAATGTTTTGTCAAAATCAATGGACAAGAAGTTGGTGGATTAGATTAGAAAACAAAATGTTTCATCATCATTTTACAAAAAAACAAAACGGCATGATCCACAGATGGGAAAACAGTGGCTACATGACGCGCATAACTAATAGCGATAAATAATTTAATAACTGACCTTTCACAATTGTGCCGTGTGTGGAAATCACGTTTACAGCATGAATGGAAGAATTGACACGAAGAGCTTTTAGTAATTTGCTAAGATCTGTCCAGTTAATTTGCATTTTAACTAGAACGTCAAATTGGCAGCTTTCATCTCGCGAAGGTCGTGATTCCATGTGGACAAGTACTCCTTTCCCGTCCTAGTAAAACATATTTCATAGTGTATGAGGCAGAGATCAAATACAATTTTTTTACTATATATTGCACCCAGTAGTCAACATTCAACTATAAAACTTGAGATGATTGGCATATTAGAATGAACTTTGAACAGGGAAGTTAAAGTTTATTGAGGCACAAACAAATAAAATGATGATACCTAATTAAAATGAGACCTTTTCATCTCCCCGTCTATTCCGACATAACCACACTAACACATATTTACTTTAAAAGACAATTTGACGCGTTTCTTACATCAATCGATTTGAGTATTGAAGCAAGGCTTGTCATGTTGTCTTTTAGACTGATAACCAGGGTGGCCTCTTCTTGCTCCTCAACCTTACTCTTGACATTGGCATGCATTTTAGGTTTCGGCGGGCTCATCTTATCTTCAACCACGCTGCGATCAATCGATCCCTGATTGTCGGTAATTTCGACAGAATTTTTCAAAACAACAACTTCCTCAGACGAAGTCTTTAGCCAGGTTTGGGTTTCATCCGTAACCGGAACCAAAGGATGCCGACTCGTAGTATATGTATTTTGAATCATGTCCGTCCAACTGAGATTTTTCTATAAAAAAAATCATACATTCGTGTAATTAACAATCGGTGAGCATTGACAATTTTGTCATCCGATTACATAACATTTTGTCCAATCACATTTTTTTCTCGGCTTAATTTTTCATCATCTTTGTTAATTCTCTCTTAACTCAAATGAAATGTACTACCCAATTTTAATTTTTAAAATACTTCCACAGTAATCTTAGGGGAATGTATTGAATACTTAAGTTGCATAAGCTTAATATGTTTATTTCCATTCAGAAAGTCTCATTCACTAGCCATTTGCAATGGTGTAAGAGAATGGGAATCTAAAGTAGCAGTAAATGCAACAACATTGCTATAAATTGCTGGTAGAAAGAGTTCAAATGTGTAAGTCAGAGTCACAAGAGGTTTTTTCTTGTAAATCTACTTACACGATAATATAATATTAAAACGCAGCAGGTTGAGCAAATGCTACTGTGGAACTCTCTTGTGAGGCCAAAGTAAGTCTCTAGAAAGGGAAAGCTTTCTCTTTGCAAAGCTTTTGCATGTCGTGGCTAGGGCGACGACAAGACCTAAAATGAATACGAGCGGCAATACTATTTTTTTCTCTTCTCAAGCTTGCAAAAAGATGAAAAATGAAAACTTTGATCACTACTCCATGCAATTCCAGAGGGTATTAGTAGCAATATTACCAACTATCTTTAAAGGAAAAAAAAGGAATGTCGAATGAGTTCTAGTGTAATCAAACGTTCTCTTCTTGCTCAGCATCATCTAATCTTCTTACCTCAGTAACGTACGATCTCTTATTGGGAAATTCTTCCTTATTCGTTTCACTTTGTGCCACAAGCATTTTTTTAAAAATTGTCGTCGTCAAATAAAACGTCACAAAAAAACTTTTTTTTATGTTTTAAACTGTAGTTTAAAATTTAATATTCTCTTTTTCTTGTCTGATGCAATAAGATCCAAGTAACAGTGAACGTTTTGGCTGCAAAATGTACACTCTTAACGTTAATTTGATTTTGATCACTGTAACAAATATTTAAACTTTTCTAGTTTCTGGTTGAATAAACACAGCTAGCTATTCTTTGATAATAATATTTTTGCAAAGGGAAACACTATCACACGTTGCCAGAAAGAAAATTATCTCTTTTTGACTAGTCAGCCAACTATTTGCTGTTGGAATGCCATGTAACGAAAAAAACGCTGCTCTTTTTATATAACTCCACTTCAGACTTGTGTTGTTACCTTTCAGCATAAAAATGTTACACGACACAGTGTTCTATGTCAACAACCAGTTTATTATTTTTTACTACAACAAATACTATATATTATAATTTCATAACTCATACAAGTAAGTACATGTCGCCGACAAAATAATCCAATTAGTACAGATTTGATTAAAAAAAGGCATTGGACAGGCATAAGAGAACGTGCCCCTGAAAATCAAAATGAATCGTTTGTTTAAAGAAAACAACTATATAAACTTTATTTATGATATATATTTTCTTATTATTTGCATATATATAACTGCTGGAGTAAAGCAAACTGAAGAAAGTGTTGCTTGTCATTAAATATGATTGCTGGTGCTGATGAAGTATTATATGAAGGAGAACTTAATAATTTCGGGGCAATGTTGCGTTAAGCACATGTAAATAATACGTACGTGACGTGTCATCATTATCATCATCATCCAGTATCGCCTTCACTTCGCAGAGAAACAGACGGTTACATAAATAGAACTTTACCGCAGCAGTAGCTCTTGTTTGTTTGCAATTTAATACGACAAATAACCACGAAAAAAAAATCATATAATTTAATCTGTCGTTTTTCTTTGCAATGACATTGCTGTTGTTTATTCATAATGTATGAGTTAGTAGGATTATAATTACCTATTAGTTTGGTTCTTCTATCTTCCTTATCTTAATTCGCAATCATCATCAAAAGTAGCGCGGTGTTGGTTCAATGTTCAGCATCCGTTGCTCATAACTCTTGTATTTCATGTATACCATTAACAACACTGTATGCCCCAATACCAAATAATTTCAAAGATAATGAAGGTTAATACCACAGCAGTTTGCAATATTCTCTCTGTATTATACTATCACATTAATGGCCATTTCTTTTTTTAATTAGGTCAAGAGTCGTGACTTTGGTCATTTTTCATTGATTCTATATCTGCATGCTCAAAGGTGAAATGTTGAAGCATACATAGATGGATGACAGAGTGAGTGCTGAGCAGAGAAGGAAATGTAAAGTCGCCACCATGTCATCGTGAATGATTATAATCGCGAGTAAATTATTATACGTTTTTTTTGTAGTAGTATAGAAACAATAATTATGATTATTATAAGATGTGTTGTTTCATGTTTCTACATTCTTAAACTGGCAGTTTTACAACCCAATGATACGTGTCAGATAACGGTATCAACAAAAGTACAGCAAATAGAATTTTTTTTCGCACGTTGCCTCACTCACGGAGCTACTGGAGCTTGGAGCTGTCATACATTCATACCTACTTAAATGTAGATGATTAAGCTTGCTATTTCACTGCGAAAAATGAATGGAAATAGCTAATTTGCTAGCATGTGTTACAGTTGTTATTTTTTACTGCTGGATAGATGTGACGATCACATAAACATCTTTATTCTTCTTATTGTTTCCGTGTTCTCCAAGCAAGCGGTCTTATTGATGGCAGTAATCATTTTCACGTCATTATAACATCCATAATAATAATAATCACAACTCGCCCACGTCTACTACTTGGTCGGGTAAGTTTCCTCTGGAATGTCTTTTACAGGATAACGTTTATCGTAGTAGCGATAGAATTTGCCATTAATGGACATGGAAGGCTTTTTCGCTAACTAATTCCGGGAAGGAAAGTTTCATATTTGGTTTAAATGATGCCCAGATTCAATGAATCATTGTCATTGCCTTTAACATTATTAGTAGTTTTATTGTGGCATCTAAAATACGGAAACGAAAGAACTGATCTATCAAAGTTCATACAGTTATAATAAACCATCTACGTAAACATATGAATGTATATACACTTGTTGTAAAAATATGTACTATTGAACTACCAAGAAATTGAGAGTTAAAAGCCAAGGCTTGTTTTTACATCATCATCGTCATCGTCAAAATCACGTGGAGTTTCATGGCTTTTCCTTTAATAATACGCCTACACGAAAATCTGAGCTCAATATCTTTCATTGCTTGCTGCCTTTTCCAGTTCCACTTTACTATTTTCATCCACTATCGTCATTTTCTTCAATGTTGAAAACTAACTTATTCTCCTATCTTCTAGAAAAACAGTTCACCCTTCAACATTTTAAAAACACACAGAAGAAGGGAAGTAGTTTATGGAAGGAAAGGGATCGGGTGATGAAATGATTGCTTAGGTTTTGAAATATAATAAAGTCGAATAAAGGTTCACGCTTCATTACGTATCTTTCTTATTTGCTTTGTTCCTTTTGTATCTTTCCTTTTTGATTTTAATGAGCCCACGAAAAGTGACAATGGAACAAAACGATATACATACTATTTTATTTTCAAAATACCGTTTAATAGTAGGCATGAATCCTTTTGAAGCTTTTCTATATATTTTTTTTTGAATGTACATTTGCGCTACGGTCTACTAATCCAAAAATGTATATTTATCTAATTATGTTATTATGAGCTCCAAGAGTACCCAAACCAGAGGAGGAGGAGGGAATCGGAAAGAGGAAGAAATGAGAGAAAGTCTCAGACTCCACGTTTGCTCCATTTATGTGCACATGGGGAAACTTGATATGGACAGAAAATGTGTAATGATGAAGTCTACGGGAAGTAATTTCTCAACATATGCTGCCTGCCGCTATTCAAATAAAATATACAGTATCATTGTGTTACAACAGTGAAAATGGCAATGATACTAAAGAAGTTGTTGTGAAAGAACGTCTTGTTTCTTCACCAAGTCAGACATGTTCGTTTCCTACACACATGTTCAGAATTTGCCAATCAAAATGCCCAAAATAGACAAATACATTATTGAATCTCTGGAGTGTGCTTATTTCTCATAATATTAGACTGTATAATAATAACAACTAAACAGTGGTAGCTCAAAAGCTATAAAAGTAGCAGATGCCGTGGGAAGGAAAATGATATGTAGTTTTTTTCTAATCACCCCAGGTATATAACATGTATTATATCAAGGTAGAAAGTTTCTCTTTGACGTTGTTACTGGGAAAGACTCTCTGAGACATTTTTCAATTTTCTTTGAAACCGTTTCTCAAGAAACACTGCAGATAGATAAATATATATTATAGCCGACTGGTAAACAGACTAACCGACAATAGCAACATGAATTTTTGCATAAGACAAAAAAAGACAAGCATTCATTTTGTATGATTATCTGACATATAAAAGGAATATGAATAGTACCTTCTTCGAACTACTATTGATGGCAGTTTGAAACAGGTTGGAACACACGTCAAGATTTAGAGTTGTAATGATGAATAAGTGTATAAAGTGAATGTTTTCAGAAAGCAGCACAACTTTTTTGTGAGAGATGATGAAAATAGTAAACTTTCCCATTTCTACTGTATTATTGGAAAAAAAGTTGCTTTTGTATTTTAGTTTTGCTATTTCTCAAATCTTAAAAATTGTTATTGACGTTTCTCAGTGGATATTTAAATTACCGTGTAAATACTTTCAACTTTTGATATCCACAAAACTTTATTTAGTACAGCTTTGAAGTTGTCCAAAAAACAAAGTAAATGTGCTACTTTTGTATTCTCCTAATCGTAGGATGCTTCACAGGTTTATTTACCTACTTAGAAAATAGGCACCACTTCAAGACATACACTTGTTATTGGAGATTTCAATTTTGAGTAGAGTGTTTCTTCAATCATGTCAGTGCTACAGAAACCTAAATATTAGGCCTATAACAATCTATTTCATATATCATCTTATTGATGCTGTTCTTGCTGTTAATGTATTTATGTTTGTAGATCCCACTTTATATTTGATTATGGTCGTAGAAAGGTAGTCTATTATCTGGTTCCACAAGAGCCATGTTCAACGGAACTAATAATGTTCTTACTGAACTTATACATAATACTTACCAGCTAATAATGCTTACTGATGATGGTGCTTACTCACGATTTCGTTTTAAGATTTGCTTGAAGTGTCTGGCATTGTTTTTGTTTCTTCGTGTAAAATTAATGTTTTACACTATTTATATAGAGCATAAAGTGGAATCATGACTTGACTTTATAAGGCACTTATTACTAGGTATTGTGACTAGGTTTACTCTTACTGGAAGTAGGAAAATTTGTTTTCTGCATTTGTTTTTCCTTTCATCTCTTCATCATCATATTTATTTATGTCTACATCAGCAATTCTAGCGCCAGCGTTTACCATACAACTTTTTCCACCCTGTCCTGACGTAAATTTAGATCACGTTTCACAGCAGCAACGGTCTCTTTGAGTACACGGCAATAAAAAATTTTGCAAGCTGGCATGTGTATACTAAAGTAGCGAAGAATAGCCAATTTTTGGAACCTATATGGGTTTCAAATTGGGTAACTGATTTGAATTTGTAAAGTTTGGTTGTTGACGAGCAAACTTTTTTTTTGTTTGCCATACGCCGTCGAAAACAATTCTGATAATTTAAATTCATGCTACGACGCCTCCTGCAACCCCACCACTTTGTAGCAAGCCATCATCATCCAAGCCTTGCAGCATATTATTTGGACTGGACGGATGGACAGACAAATCAAATCAATAAGTAGCTTCTGGAATGCATAATGAGTGTCGTTTTGCACCTTCCTGTCTTACCTCGCAATTTTTGACAATATGGAAGCGTCACCCTGCTCAAGTAAACGATTTAGCTGTAGATGTTTTTGAGTGAAGGTACCTTGCACCTTATTACACATTACCATAATAATAAACCTTTGTTGTGACTTGTTCAGAGTTAACAACAACCTATCAAAACCTGTCTTTGCTGAATGAAACGACTAGATGGACGAAATGAGATAGCTCACGAACAACGACAGGCCATGCATGCATGCATGCATACTAGCAATTTATATAAGTGGGTTGTAGGCATGGACATTTTACTTGGAACAGAAGAAGTACATACTTGACAGAATTCCATTACACACATCACATATCTATGCAAAAATAAAATGTAAAAAAAAAAACCTTTCACACAGATTTTCTTATGCTCCACAAAAAGCTCGTCTCCATATAAATAGGATTGTGTTATTTCCTTAACCAAAAGATAAGAACAAGTGGCTACTTAAGCGGGGAAAGGCATAATTTGAGAAAAATGAAATTGCAAAGTTTTGTTGACTCAAAACAAAAGCAACTAAAAAAATACATAACATAGCCCATTACTATGTACTTACTTCGAAGAAAAAAGAAAAACCCATGCTGTCGTAACCATATTTTAAGTCAAGGAGAGTAGGCGATAATGTCAGAATTATTGGAATAATCAACTCAATATTATGCCTCCTACGTTGTTCAACATCAGTTTTATAACGATTATAAACTTGAGGAATAATAAATTCCATGACGCTGGGCCTCTTTTGATGGTTTTGTGACGAGATTGACAATTATTACACTTTTCTTTTAATATTCCATCATACCCCTTTGCCGATTTATTATTATTATTATTTTTAACATCCTTCCTTTTTTCATGCAGAATGATTGATGACCAACAAAACTGCATTCATTTTAATCATAACCTTGAGCAAGACGGTGCTTCAATATTTATTTATATGCTCCACTACTTTATTTTTTCTGCATGTGCGTATTATTTTAATGTCATCATAATGCCTTATAAAAACACAGACTACAGTCTATGCAAATATAAAGTTTGAGCAGTTTGATTTCTTTACATTCCTTTATATTTTTTATCGCCCTCTCATTCACTGTCATTACTACTGCATCAATGGAGATCTTGACACATTTACCTAGAAAAATATCAAAATTTCTCTTCTCAAAAGGGTAAAAGAGCAACGGAGAAAAAAAAATTATACTCATGATGATGATGAAACTACAACCATTCAAACGCCTTTGTTGAACCAACATTAGAATGGTTGAATAAAATGCAATGTTGAATCCTCCAGTTTATAAAACAAACCTGCCTATTTGCAATAATAACAATCTTGGTTTATGTGTAAGGAAAGGGCAAATACGCTCAACAGAGCAGAAGAAACAGCCGCCGCCGGTCGAAAACGTCTTATTTCCCTTCAGTAACCTTTGGCTTCACAGCAAGATGCAAAGAACATATGGAAGGATCAACAGTAAATGGTAGATACACAGCAAGCAGTAATAAAAATAATAATTTACTATTAATATATAATATATCATGTTCACTTGATATTGATATGCTTTCTTTGCAGTAGTAGTAGAGTAGCAGTGTAGTAATGTCAGCATCAGTAAAGTAAAATCACAAGATGCATCATCCTCTCTCTCTCTTTTCTCTTGTACATATTCGGAATAGAAAATAATATCATTTTGTGCTCAGAATACTACGCAGCGTGTCAATTCACCAATTTATTGTTCCAGTTTATTGTACTCCTTTAGTACCATTCTCAATTCTCTAGTCTTCATCATAAATTCTAGCACATTCCCGCAGTATTTTGACTTTGATTATCGTACGTACGAACGAATGCGTGGTATTCTTCCATATACGCTCATAAAATTACCATGCATCGAGCCGACACATGATAAACCGTAAATATGCAGAATGAATGATGATGGTGCTTTGCAATCTCTGGAATTTTTTCCTGAATGAAAAGACACGCCATTATTATTACATTATTGCAATGTACGCATCCCCAAGGTTGGATCTCCTTGTGATATTCCTTGGAAAAGAAGCAGCAGCAGCAGAAGAAGAAGAAGAAGAAAGAAACCCAGTTCGTTCATGACTTGTTCATAAATTAAAAATTTGTGAAATGAGGCACAGTCATGCTTTGTACGCGAATTTATGGAAGATTGCGAATTTGACATTGCAAAGAAAATATGAAAGGAAACGTTTGGTCATGGCAGCTATGCTGATTGTGTGTTTAAATTCATCATCACCTCGCCAAATAAGAAGTATAAGTATAAATTAGTGTGTAGATGACAGTAAGCTGCTAATCCGATTAGGTTAAACGATGAACTTATACATGTGGGACAATATCAAAGAACAAGCATTTATTGTTGTATGACGCTTTTTGTTGATATGCTAATAACTTTATGTTCTACCCGTAAACTTAATGGTTCATTCAATAAAGCTGTGACGTAACTCCCAATTGTTACGAACAAATAAAACCACAAAATGTCAGGATGGACGCCCTTGTTCCACTTGTGGTTTCGGCCTGCCCTTTATGGAATGATTTTAATTACGGAAGTAAATGGCGGCCGGCGGTTTGTTCTCGTACCGTTGCTGCTATCGGCACGGCTCCAGCAGTAGCGAAATAGGATAAGGACGCATTTGTGTATTGAAGACCATCGGGAAAATTATCTTAGATGAGATATCATCCCTAGTCTTTTGTACAGCTATAGAATCGCGTTTAGTCAAATAAAATCCAACATATGGAATGAAATTTATGTTCCAACTGATTACATTTCACATTTCCGTCCATCAACCCTAAGAGGATTTCAATATTTGGATGTGAACAACAGAGTATCAATGATAAAGACAATGGCTTTATCATAAGGTTAAACATGATAATGTTCAAGGGGCATACTGAAACATAGTCAGTACAGCGATAATTCTCAACGTACTTTCATCTATTGACATTAAAAAATTAAAGTACTTTACGTGATCCTTTTATAAAATTTATTGGATGTGCAAGATAAGTATTCCCTTGCTGGCAAAGGATTAGTTTCATTTTAATTTAAACTAGTTGAAATATCCATTATATGTAGTGAAGAGTAAATGAAAAAAAAATTCTCTGTGCACAACATGACAAACAACATGGACTAACTTTGACTTTGTTTACCACAATTTATCATGTTTACTCCCTTATATTCTCTTTTTCACAATAAATTGGCTGTATTTGATTTAGAAGCTCTCTAAATCATACGGATTAAAGTAAATGCAGTAAATTCTAATTCTCTTTGAATTAAAACAATGGTACAAACTGAAAGTACAGATCGATTATTTAGCTTTGCTGAGTTTGTTCCTACATAGCTAACTGAAAACCTGGCGTGTGTGTGTGTGTACTTTTTATTTTAGATGCATAAATGTGTAAACCAAATAACCCCATTCTTTAAACGCTTATTCGTAAACTTGGCTAAACAGAATGAGAAACTCAACGGACAGAAAGAAGAGAAGCGTTATCCCGAAAACGAAGAATCTCAACTCTTTAGGGAAGGCTCGTCGAGTCTGTAGAATGGAGTTTTGCTTTTGCCCATAAATTTAGCTTACCTTTTTGCACACTGTAATACTCTCGCTTTCCCATTTTCCATCCACATTTGTTCTCTTTCCCCCAAGCACACGAAAGGATGCAGAGTTCTTTTAGGAAAAATAAAAGCCTTGTGCAAATCCTTTTTCTATTTATTGTTATTATCAGAGCAAACGAAAAAATATGATCTCCAAATATGTACAGATGGAAAAGGGAATTCGCATTTTACTTTTTACATGATTTTCGAAATCAAGATTGCATCGAGTCATGAAAAGCTTTAAAAAGTTTTTGACATTCTAGTAGACTTTTTTTGGAACAGGGCTACTACATACCTTTAGGAAACCCACAAGTGTAGCCAGTGCATTCATATTTATATGTCATTTCACTGATTATATTTTAAGACGAGATTGCACTCAACTAAACTGAATACGGGCGCTTTAAAGCTACTGGAGCAATAGTAACCCGAGGAAATAATTTCACGAATGCTGTCCTTCCTTCAATCTCGTCCAGTCAGACTTACAATTCTTACACGATGTTTTACTACTACCAGCATATACCTATATACACCGACTCTCTTTGCTGCTATAAGTATATAATGCCTTGAGCCAAAAGAAAAAAAAATTACATAAAGCTCGTTTCTTCCTTTTAGTCTCATTCTCATCTCTCGCTTCCAATTTCCCAACATCCTATAATGTAGGTAACCCTCTTTCTCGCAACACTATTATCTTTATTTTCCCCGCTGGCCATTTTATGCATATATAGCTACCATGTACATTTTTCGCGCAGCAAACAGAATTTATACGTTTTTGTATTATTATGTAGCGATTTCACTCCTCTGTTCCCCTTCCGTGTTCCATAGGTAAATAACCTGATGGAAGGATCTCAAGGTAGTAAGCAACCTGTACCTATACGGTGACTATTAGCTATCTAGTTGCTTAGCTCAACTAGTACCAGCTAGCTACTTTACGTCATGCCATTACTACTTTGTTACTCTTTTTGCTATAAAACTTTTTGTCGACATTTTTAAGAACAGAGTTTCGCTCTTTTAAGGCTTTCAACAACTTTATTGAAGCCAGAAAGATCCAGAAAATAGGTTAGAAGGGGTGAGAGAAAAATAAGTACGTTTGGAAATGGTCACGATCGTAGGCGGGCGGCATCATCATCATCATCATCATCTTCACAACTATCGACAAAAGTAGTTGCAGTAGTAATGTTTTCCTTCTTCTTTTTTCCTTTCTTTCTCTCAATTTTTGGCAATATGTAGTCATACACGGTATGTAAAGCCAAATGTTACCACACACACCATAGACATTTAGTTTCTCTTTTATTTCTCGTTTCATCTCCCTACAACGCTAACTGAAATTGTTTACCGAGGACATCACACTATTTACCAGCATGACTGTCTATATCATTATCATCAAAGAAAAAGAGTCAATTGAGTGGATGGATGGAAGTGGTGAGAAAGACGTGGTGCGGTGTGATGCGGCTTCTACAGATGTACGTGGAAAGTTGTGTTTCAGTTTTCCTCTATCTGTCTTTATATGCACATCTTTTTTTTATTTTATTTAAGTACCACTGCTACCACGCACCACACGTTTCATTTTGTTGCTGTTTGTTGTTTGTAGCTCTTTTTCTTCATTTAACTTTCTGCTCTTTGTTCCCTCCTGCTCTCTAACAAGCACAGTGTATTTTCGAAGGAAGTGAAAATTTAACCAGTAACTTCTACTTTCCTTTGCTATCTCCTTTTTTTTACTTTGTAAACAGGTAAAAATATATTACGGCATGGCTCAAGGTACTAATCCTTCATAGCCGTTTTACCAACAACAGCCACGAGGGATCACGGGCTTATTTTTTTTCTGCTAGAGTGGTGTTGCACGCAAAGAGTAAAACACTGAATATGATGCCTGATGCTCTCACACATTTGCAGCATTTGCTAGAGAGAACGAAAGTTTTTCGTAAAAATTAACCCAATTTTGAGTCATGTATAAATTATTCAGGCGGG
>JAHZMZ010004360.1:0-10915 GCA_027743805.1 Lepidocyrtoides sp. E14 | reverse complement strand
GATGCCGTATCACTGCACTGGAAGGTAAATATGTAGTCGAGTGTACTCATAATATAATGTTTCAAGCGAAAAGAGAGGACGGCTGTAAGGGAAAGAGGGAACTGGTGAAATAGCCCATGCTCCTGTTCAACTGCTGCTATTTCTCCTGAAGTATTTATGGAATGTGTACTTCGGATTTTTACACCGTGTTCTGTTTTACTTTTACATTGTACCCTTCCCAGTAGTCTGCCTGCACATGTACCTATGTGTATGCATAAAAGTAATATTATTATTGTGCAGACATATTTCTCCTTCAAAAGAAATAGGTATTTTGAAAGGAATAAAAGATTCAAGTTCCAACTTTGCCTTGCACAGCAGGTTTACCTTACTTTTAAAACTTTTTTTTTCCAAAGAGCCACACGATGACTAAGAAATGAAGAAGCAGGAAATACAGAAGAGAATGTGAAGGGGAAAACTGTAGTGGAAATATGAAGACAAGCGAAAAAATAATAATTATAACACAGTTGGATTGAATGTGTACGACTTTCATCATTTCAACATTTGTCATCTTCATTCCCGTTAATAAACGACTTTTCTTTACGCCTCGTTTACCGCCACAAAGTAAAAAAAATGATTTGGTCAAAAGTAAAGAATAAGCATATCCTTGACATACAAACACAAGTACATGCTACAAAAGGTGTGCCAGCATCAATTAAAAATTTTTTTTTTTTTAAATATCTAGGAAAGCTCCTTAAGTACGTACTTACTCAAACACATTTTTATTTAAATTTAGCCTGTGCTATACTCTTCGCTGTTTCTTAAAGCGATCTCACTGTGAGCTCTGAAACCGGAAATAAGAAAGCCCACCAGCATGACATGATCATCATATCATCCTTCGATGAGGCCAAGCCACGATAAGAGGACATTTGGTCCGTGTGCACCACTGACTGTGCTAGTGTAGCCATGAGCGCACATTTTTGTCACATTCTACATTCAGCACGACAAGTTTCTTCAACTTCCTTTCATCTCTTTTCTTATTTGCCTAAAGAACGGAGTATTTCTCCATCTTGCAAAAGGACAAAGGATGGTTAGTTGGAATGCAATACATACTTTGCACTGCTGCTACTACTACCACTAATACTGCTGCTGTAATAGTAGCGGAGTAGTGGAAGGAAGAAGGATCACAGAAGAGGACTTGAATGGAATGTGGAATCCGCATGAATGCATAATGCCTTTTCGTTTCCCTTCTTCTTCTTCTCTTTCCTCAAATACTTATACCCTCTCTGGATAAATGACTAAGAGACTTTCTCTACGGATGAAGGAAGAGACCCTGGGATGCGAAAAGATTTTTCTTCGTATAAAGAAACAAGTAGAATGAGAGATATACTATTTCTCCTTCTACTGCTACTACCGGCTATGAAATATACATAAATATGCACCATCACTTTTTCTTATCTTTCACCCACTCACTTCACTTCCTAAGCTTACTTTACTTCTTTTTATACTTACAAAGTAAGGAAGACACTATACTGCACTTACTCCTTCCCTTACTTCATACAATATGTAGAAAAATACTAAGCTAATTCATATGAACATTGTCCTACCCTTTTCTGCGGTGAGTTAAGCGAGCAAAAAGAGAAAAAAACTTCAAATAGCAACTTAAATTCCTTTTTTTTCTTCACGGCGAGCATTATCATGGACAAAGTCTACTCCTGTCCTTTCCATTACAGAGAAAAATTGCAGGCGGTTCCCCTTGTATTAGTATTGTATAGATATATTTATTCTGTATCATGTTGACTACGTATATCTCTGGTCTATAAGAATGATGATGCCCGTCTTTACCGTGCTATAAAAATTGTATGCATTAGGAGCTCTTTCTTCTGCTTCGAACACGGAAGCGAAATGTATAAGAGCGAAAGTAAAATCAGTAAGCAAGTATGCGCACAAGATTTTCTTCCTTGAGACTTTCACGAGCAACAACACCCATAAATATTGCTAAAAACCAGTACTATTTTTGTGGGTTAGCTGGTGTTAGTAGTGATGTTATACAACCTCTATTGTAAAAAAGAAACATACATTTTTTTGTGTCCACTAGAATCACGTAAGATATTTTGTGCTCATTTTTTCTCTTCTAAAATATATCCACTGGTTCACTTCGTACACATACACATGTATACCAATATACACAACAGGATGCGTTTATCCTCCTTTTTTTGGTCCATAACAAAAATGCTTCTCTCTCTCTCTGGAATACACCATTTCAGCATTCATTTTCATCTTTTGCTCCTTGTAGTAGTAGTGGTGTTGGTGGCATGGCGTTGCATGGTTTGATGGTATGTATTTCTTTCGTAAATGTGGTGGTTGTGGGACTACCAACCAACAGTATTAGTAATGGTAGCAGTGGTCTAACATAAGCTTGGTTAGATTTGCTTGGTTGTATAATAAAGTAACTGGAAACAAGCGAGGAATAAGAAAAAAAAAATCTTTTTCGTGTGTGGTTTTTGAAATTGTACAATAAGCACTGTTGAGGTTACTGTATGATCATCATCACCATCATCGACACAAACAACCACCGTAGCGGCAACAACAATGCCGTTTTTTGTAGCGAAAATTTATTTTCCTTCTTCTCCTCTTTTGCAATTTGCTTTTGCGCTTTTCTTCTACCTTAGAATCCTGTCGTATGTGAACTCTTTCTACTTTAAGTTACGTACATGCATTAGTCATTTATATCCCTACTTCTACCGTCACTTACGATTCCGCACACTTCGCTCATTGATGATGATGATGATGATGACGATGATCCAGATATTACACACAGCCCTCTCCTCAAGGAAAAGTGGAAAGAGAAATGCGATTGTACCTACATATGTACCTATCTATATGCATATTACACTTTTCCTTGGCACTGAATGTACACACAATGCGAGAAATAGAGATAAAAGGGGTGTGAGTGACTCACTCAGTCAGACCATCATCTCTCGCTTTCTTTTTGCTCTGGCTCATTCCCAGTAAAGATACTCATTATTATGGAGTGTGGAACATCATCTTGTTCCTTTTCATTCTTCGTTTGTCTTGTCGCCTGTATTGCTCTCTTGGTCTGGTTTCATCTCTTTTTATCCCTACCAAGCACACAAGTCTTCTATAACCGTTATCGATTCTCCTGTGTGTTCTCCTTCTCGCCCCAACCGTTTGTTTTAACACTGCCTATCCTTCTCTGGAAATATGTTAAGTAAAATGGAATGCATCCGTTTCTACCATTCTTTTTAACAATGGCGTTGGATCGCTGGGTATAGACCCTGTCACTACACAATCGCTGCGTTTTGATTCTGTTCCGTAGAGTAGTAATGACACAATCTTGTACTTTTTCTCGCACGGAACATATACCATTCATTGCAACTCTACTTACAATGTCCGCCTGCTTTTGTACTTTTTTCATAGATGACGATCAAGAAAAGGCTAGGTTTGCGAAAAATGAGAAGTGGAGGAGGAGCAGCAGAAAGGTAAAGTTTTTTTCGAAAGTACACAGAAATAAAACTTTCTTTTTCTCGTCTTTTCCTTTTTTATGTGCTTTCTGTTTCCTCGGTGGCTACATTAGGAGAAGTCGGTGAAAGCAGAAAAAAAGTCTATTCTAGAGATAAAAAAATTCATCTCTTATTATTATTTTTCTAGCAAATGGGGTAGTATTAAATAATAAGAAGCATCCCAAATTGTTCCATAGAACCAAGAGAAGGCCAACATCATTGCTAAAATATGTTTGCTTCTGGCGTCTACGCACAGAACAGTAAAGTAAGTGGGTGGTATGAAGCAAGGACGATCTGAATCCTCATCGTCACTGGTACTAATAAAAAAAGAGAATAATAGAACGGAAAAAAAGTTTCGAACGCTGTTGTCGTTTTTGTACGTCATTGGATAGAGTATTTTTAGGAAATCATTGGAACAAATTGTGAGTGAAAATGGAATAAACTAGCAGAATGATGTTATCGTATTTTTACAGTTAAAATCCTGGCAATTTCGAAACATCCTTTCTACGCTAATTAGATACACTGACAGGCTATTATTAGCAGTGACATTTGAAAAGACTGTTGAAATAGCAGCTTAATGAGGCTTATGTATTCTGTAATGTTTTGGATAGTAAGCAGTTGCAAACTGAATGAGTGAAATTTTAAATTGGCTGTCGTTTACCGTTTTGTCTAGTGTCGTTAGTTATATTCCATCTTGTTTGACGTGTTTTGTGTTTGAGAGACAGAAATGAAAAGTTGATGGCATGACTAGCAATTGAGTAAACTAACGTTCCGTAATATATTAATGGATACAGGCAATTCGCAAATAAGTTACTGTTTTTGCCCCATGTGTCTGTCTGTCTGTGCGTCCGTCCGTCTGTTCGCGCTCTAGCTGCAGTACGGTTGCACTTTTTCAAAATCTGTTTTCTGCAATAACTTCCTTATCATCATAATTCGTCTATGTTCAAAGATGGAGGTCATAGGCCAACGACAACCGTTGGAAATCGTTACAAGATCATACACTTTTGCATCAGAAGGTGTGCAATTGTGCACATAGGCATACCGAGTCACAAATTACAGGACGACAAACAATAGAAGCATTTGTACTGCCATAATGCTATGCATATATTTTCGGCATCATCATGGAATGTCACCGGATATTATTAGCATATTAATTATGGCTTATGTTCCAGTCGGATATTAGCATAAGTGTAACACATGGTATGGTCTGCAAATGTGGGAATTAAAGTGCATGCAAATTGCAAGTAAGTTACTCATTCGTCAATATTTCTCAGGTATTGTTAAATATCAGATGAAATAGTATAGTAGAGATGAGTATTTTGAATATTATGGAGCTATTATGCAAATATCGTGCATGTAAGTTGTCCTACTGCTACTACTTAGCACCAATTTCTCATGTAGATCTAAATGCCAACGGCCATAAAATAAGGAATAATTGACACCTGAAAAAACGTTCTATCCAACCATAAGAAAAGCTGAATTTTAAAAATAGTATACTTTCGAAAAAAACGAAGTCTGTACGTGTTCGTTCAGCTTTCAACACTGAACGAAATTCAGATTTCATTATCGTCCTTATTTAAATCAATATCTGATCGTTTTGGTTGTCGACAAATATTGTAAAACCAGAATAGATTTTGTCGGTAAATAAATTCTTGGAATTTCTCATATTTCTTTAGTTGATCTTTTCAAACGTACACGATCAAATATCCACACCTTTAAAAGCTAGAGTTTCACAAAATGCGAGGGAATGCATTGAGAAAAAAAAATATTCTTGAGAAAATATAAACACCAAGTTATTGTGTGATTCTGTGAGTTAATAGAAAATTCAGATTTTCTCTCCTGCTGGAGTGTTTTTAAATCAATTTTAAAATCATCCTTTATAAATTGAAACAAGCTCCTAGTGAGTACCCATCTTATGGAGCGATATTTGCAAAGATTGAGCAACTGAACAGGTTGCAAAAATATAGAAAGAAAAATTGCAAATAATACTACTAAAATCAAAATCCCGCTGAGGCCTCTATCAAATCGACCGCTCAGTTAGACTGCCATCGCATCGTTACCGTAAGCCCTCCGGCAACATAATTCTAGTTAAAAGTTGGCACACGTCTGTCACAGTCGCCTTTTATCCGAACGTTTCCCATACCTCCATGTGTCGACAAAAACTGAAATAGACATGCACAAAGGAGTAAATAGTTTTAAAAGATTATAATAGCAAAATGGAAATAAGCCATATGAAATTATAATACATTTATATATAATGTAGCAATAAAATATTTTGCTCGAAAACAAGGTTTCCATTGCCTACCAAAACAACACATATTATTGAATGGTTGATGGGTTGTCTAAACATTTAAGCTTGAGTGATTGCTTATTTAGTTACATCTTGTATAAGATCCTGAATTTTTCCATCCATCCTTGAGTTTTACTCGTTGCGTGAAAAACACGTTCAAAAAATACTGAAATTAGACACTGTCGCAATACACAATGACGACCAGCGAACTCACTGGTTTACTCTAAATGCAACCACGGAACATACTTAAGGAATGCAGTTTTTCACATCCTTTTCAGTCGTTAAGCTCTTTCATAAATATGTTCACAGAAATTGGCATTTTCACCGAGTACCCAACGGTAAAATGTGAACCAAAAAATAGATACACTAAAAATACGAAAGAAGAGTCAGTACATGAACAGCTTTTAGACATTTATATCCTAGAATTTACTTCATATATTTTCATTCAATTAAATCCATAGTTACTTATTCGTAAACTTGCAGACTTTAATACTTACAAGGATTCATTTCAATTCACGTACCGTTTAATACTTTTTAATGTACATTTATTCTATATTTCAAACCAAAATTTTGCGAAAATGTTTTTCATTTGTGTAATTTGCTAAAGCTGAAAGAATTTGTGAAATGTATTAAAAGATGAAACAATATTACAGAAAGGAATCAAGTCAGCAAAGGCATATAAAATGTCAAAATTGTTGAGAGAGGAATGTGAAAAAGGTCTAAAATATATATAAATTGTAAGACAAAGAGGAAAGCATGAGATAGTCTCTACATGACAGCAAAGGATTAGCCTCTTTTCTTAAAATATGTCATGCCCCAACCGAACGCTGTATTTTATGTGGTCTCACTCACTCACTCACAAGCACTACATTACTAACATTACAATCTCAGTGCCATGTCCATTTGTTAAAATCTTCCCTTAAAAGCAGGTAAAGGTGACAAGGAAGGGCACAATAAAGTTTCAAGGAAACATTCACACCAAGACAACAACATAGTATACATTATAAGACAGCACTACTGGTGATATTTCAAATAGCCTTAAACCTTAAACTGATACTGAGTGATTTCGAAAAAAGACGATCATCATGATCATGACCTGAAGTGGTGGCGTTGATAAAGAAGACGCAAGTCGTGAAAGTAATACAAGACAAAAGCTTTTTGCTCTGGGCTGATAATCACCAAAACTAGAAGATTGTAAGAGAAGCATTCTGGAAAAAAATAGTCTTTTGTATTATTTTGCGAAAAATAAGACGAAATAAAAGGAAATGCTTGATGGTAGTAATCTTTTCGTCCTTTTCTCTAGTTAGTTCATCATCATGGATGTACATATACACACATGTAGGAAAGGGAAAATGAAAAAGTATGTAAGTAAGAAAAAACGGACGGGAGTCGATATGTCAAGTTAGGTAGCTAGACAAAGTTAGACATCCTTTTCTCCTCCTGCGTTCCATTAAAAAATCTCCTGTGCTTCTCTCACAGTTTATTTTCTTTAGAAATATAAAAACTCTATAAGCTTAGATTACAAAAATGTGAGTATGTGAGAATAGGTAGGATACAGAACTAATGTTGCAAGTAGTAAACGAACGATCACTCAAGTCAAAATAACCCATAAAACGTTGTGTCGTGAGAAGAGAAAGAGAGAAAAGGAGCTGGGAACAGTGAGAAAAAGAGTGGATGAAGTGGTCGGTCGGTCTCTTTTTTCTCATCGTGTACTACTACTGTTACCTCTTTACTGTTTTCCAGAAAATGAAATGATTATTTTCCCTTGTTTGTAACACTGCCTTGAGTTTTATTATAGTTTTTCGTCTTATCCTGTTTTACTTTTTTAATAGCAAAAGTGAAATCAAATAAGAGAGGAGAAAATTTTTTGCTCGAGTTTCAGTCTGCTTGTTCTTGTTCATCTTTGTGATTTTCGATCATATATTCATAGTCTTTTAGGTAATCATGGAACTTTTAGTTAAATGCTATACAGCCAATTTCATACAATTTTTTTATTCTTCAAGACAATGCAAGTAGAGTGGCTTATTTCACATTTTGGTATGAATTACTAAAGCTGAATTGGGACTTTAAAACTTTTTGTGTACATGAGAAACAGAGGTAGATAAAGATAAAAAGAGGAAAAATGAGTTAAGATGGCATACATACGGAGTTCTTAGTATAGAAGTTATAGTACAAGCGGGAGCACAACAACAAAATACTTTTACTAAAGAAATTGTGCTTTCATTTGAGTAAATGCAGTCTCATTCACAGAGATCAAGTACCTAATGTTAAGGTTTCAATATTATTGTTAGCATCCTCTTCAGCATATGAGAGTATCGAGTCTCATCATCCAAAACGTGCAGACTCAGTAAGTCAGACTTTCATCTTCATCTCCCAGAAGACCAAGTTTTAGAACAAATAATATGAAAACAGCATGTTCCATCCCTTTGCAACAGCAGTAGACATCAGAAAAGAAAAAAGATGGGACAAATAAAAAACTAGCAAGGCAGAGAGAAAATGGAAGAAGATCAGGACAGAGAGACAGCGAGGATGCAGAGGAAGTGGAAGATGATGGTTTGAAGATGGGGTAAGTCAATGGGAAATTAAATTGTCAACAAGATTGAAAAGGGGAACTGACCTGGAGTCTAAAATCTACTTTCTCTATATGCTTACTTTACTACTTACTCACTACTACCACCGACTGAAACTACGGTAGTGCTGTTTGCTGGTAGTCCCAGTCTCCAGTTTCAGTTTTGCTGCTTCACTTTACACCCATCCTCTCAACTTTTGTGCATACACATAAAACATTTAAGTGCATTACAACCTCAACTTTGTTGGGGAATCTTATAAAAATCCTTAGTACAAACTAAATGTGCACACAGAGGGTGGTTGCCGTGGATATAAGTACATATGTTATGATATTATGTTATAAGAATGAAATTGTCTACTTTTTGTCAAGGAAAAAGTAGCACGGTATTTTTTAAGTGAAAAGTCCGTCTTTTATAGCAGTCTTGTCAGAAGAATAGGTTGCTGCCTGTGTGTTGTAGCAACTACATGATTGAACAATTTCAAGATAAGATATGGATGACATCCATAAAATCATTTACGGCTTTGCGCACATGAGAGATGACGTGACTTGACGATTACAATTGACTTCTCTTGTTCAATATCATTTGTCATTTTGTTACAAGTGAGTATTTTTACGAGCCTTCAAGGAGATTAACGAGTTGGAGCAAGAAGCTTTCTTCTACTACTCTACACTCATAAATAAATGGCTTTTGACTATATGTAACTGTATCTAGCCTTTGCCTCCATTTTTTTCGTTAGCATAATCTAAACAATAGAAACTGAGAGGATTTCCCACCTTTTTGACGTTTCTCACCGCATAGTGTTTAGGTTTCTTTTGATTAAGATGCAAATATAATAGCATTAAATTATATTCCAACTTTGCAGCTACATACTACAGTATTGCATGTCATTTATTATCTTGCTGGGTCTCAAATGTCCATCCTCAAACACACAGTTTCACTGTTGAACCATACGAGTTGGCTCCAGTTTCCAGTTCCAATTTATACTTTTGTATTTTTTTTATGAACAGGGCATGTGAAAGGACTTTACACAAAAACTTTTATATGTTTCTATTTTATTTTGAGGATGATGATGGTCGCAGTTTTGATGGTGTCTATGTTCCAGGAAATTAGAAGGATTATTTCAAGTTTGAAGCTTCTGCGGCTCTCCTTTCTGCAACATAATGTTAACCTTATTCTCCTTCCACTAACTGGTAGCTCATTATAGTTCACAAAAAAATCTTTTCATATGATTTTATTTATGTGGCTGTAAGAATTTAATTGGAGTGCTGAGATGAAACAGTGGCGGTTATGTACATACTTCAAAGAAAAAAATTTCAGGCAAACATCCTTATGAAGTCATCGGAGCATTCACAGTAGTGCAGTCTAATAAAAGTTCGGAAAGGCTTAAAATTAAAGTCTTTATACAGAAAAAGTAGCGAAAGTAGTGCTTAAAACATTTTTTTTTAAAAAGATTTTAAACCATAGTGCAAATATTGAATTCAATTTATACGCTAAAAATGCTATTCCATACTGTTAATATAGTTTACTGCTCCAGTGCTCAAAATATCTTGTTCAAGAAAATCGATCAGAAAGGAATAAGAATTGATGAATTTTCCATTTTGTTCAGTTTAGTACTAGATTTGCACAATATTTAAGGTGCAGGCGCTTGGGCTATGCTGGCTGCAATAAACTTTTATTACACAAACAGACGAGCACGCCGATCAAAATAAGAAGCTTCAAGACTTTCGTTTTTAAAAAATGAATAAAGCTGTATACGTTTGGTTGTAGAAAAGTAAAAAGGAAACGTCGGCGTTGAATAACCTAAGACAGTACTGACAATAACATAATTAGTTTACCTTTCTATATCCTTAGGCAAGTTACACTTCGTTTGATCTTCATAAAGTAAAAAGGCTTCCTTCTGGAAACGCGCATATGTGGTCAGGTTTATTTAAATTTCTCAGCGTACGGCAAACCAAAAAGTCAAAATGAGCTAAACTTTTACCGTAGATTAGTTATTGCATGTGATTGAGTAGCTACTAGCGAGTATCGTATTTAATGGAGGACAAAAAAGCGTTAAAGTAAATGATATTCGCTAGTAATATCAAACCTGAAGAATCGATTTACCACTGACATACTCCAACGGATCACCGTGGTTCTTCACCACTTTCTTTTTGTATTTGTCTTGCGGATCTGCATTTTCTGTCCCACTTAGTGGCAATGATACGATGCATATCATATGCATACGAATTACAAATTGACAGTGGTAAACTCGGTTATCTAGTAACTTTGTCATTTCATAATCATCGTCTCGCATTGCCTTTTTTCCAACTTCCAGCCTTACATTCTCCGTCTTTATTGCCCATTTTGCGAATAGCCAAAAACGGTCTCTTCCAAAACAATTCAGCATCTGGCAATGTGGATACGTACATACCCAGGCACTTTCTTTCTTGCGCAATTGACGGTTGCCAAGTTCTCAAGTAGTTATTTTGTCACATTCACTACCTGATAACATGTAACAAGAATCCCAAACTAGACAAATGCTTGAATATCTTCCACACTTTCCCCCCCCCCCCCCC
>JAHZMZ010004359.1:0-12326 GCA_027743805.1 Lepidocyrtoides sp. E14 | reverse complement strand
AGGTTATGTACCTAATAATGCTAATAATGTAATCACGTTGATGATAATATATTATGCTGCTGCTGATCCAAAGTTTGCCTAGTGCATGTGATTTAGAGAGTTCAGTTTTGAAGCGATGAGATGAGTTGTACAACGCTGTGACTTATGGGTCTTCTTAACGTTGTCTGTTGATTGTGTAAGTACGTACATCCAGCGGGCTGTCCTATTCTGTCATTCTGAATTGTTTTCAATTTAAATTCATACTAGTCTGTTTGTAAGATAGAGTATTATAAGATCTAATGCCTGAGAGAGAGGAAAGAAGAGGTGAAGGTAAAAAGTAATCTTTCAAAGGCAATGATACAGTTTCAAACTTAATTTCCATGAATTTACGAAATATTAATTGTAAGCTATAACATATTATGTCAAAGCACGAAGAGTCGCCTCAATGAATAATTATTATTAGAAACTCAGTAACGGTTTTATAGCATAATAATTACTTGCATTGGTATGATCACTGCGACTAGAGAACTAGACTGCATTTATGTAAAATTGTCCACATAAATTCGATAGCATCATCACCGCTGACTTGCAATTCCAGCTTGACTTTATAGTCTTTGGTTTTGGTAAAAAAAATATAGCGTATTCATTTCAACTTGCTGCGACGCGGTACTTCTCCAACAGTTTCACACAGTGCTGGTTTTTTGCAAGAAAAAAGTTTAAATGAAATCAAAGAGATGTATTCGGGGACATGCATGGCAAATGTTGAGTAGTGCTATACAAGGCTATAGCTGCTGATGAGGGGAATTGAATCTAGGAATAAAGTTTACTAGCTAGACACACACTACAACGACAACAAAACAACGCTCATTTTACTTACCGTTTTGTTTACAGTGCATGTTTTGCCAATTGTATTGCCATGTTTATGCTGTTGTGAGTGTGGAGTTTTATTTAGTTGGCCAATTGCCGGATTCATGAATCTCTTTTTCTTTAGTATTCATATTATGAGTGATAAAACTCTCTCTGCTATCTACTTTTGACTACGGCGATATTAGAATGATGATGATGACATGAAGAAACACAATTGGTTGCAAGGTTCATAGGCTCTGTTTGGTTTTCGTCTTTTTGGTGCCGTTGTTGTCGTAGACTGTCGTGGAAACTTTGATTATCATTATTATTATGTTCGTCTTTTCTTGTTACTTTGTTGGTTAAGTAGAGTAGTGATATATTATACTTTATGCTACTAAAAATATTTTTTGTTTCTTTTGGGTGGATCTTTCTGCTGATCTATTTGCATAATTGTTGCTGTCTACTGATGTAAAGAATAAATAACATGAAATATGCTCAGTTGCATTTATCTTGTCGCCGGTGCATGAAGGTTTTTTATTGGCTCATAAAATTGTTTGTCTGTTCGTCTAGTCATGTCATTCGTTTGCACTAGGAAACGTTTGAAATTCATTGTTTTTAAAATACCTGGCAAATCTGCCGTCATAAAAATCTCATTGTCAGTCGTCATCACCAAGTAGCACTTCATACATACTAGCCTTCTCAATGAAAAGTTCTCATGAAAGATTGTAATTTACTTCCGCTGGTTTCATATTCGACGTAGAACAGCATTTTATCTTCATCTCTTCATCATCAATCACTATTATGGTGTATGGGATAATGCAAAAACGATTATTTGAATGTGATCAGATTTGTATACTGTTTTTTGTGACTGTTTTTTAACAAAAATAATAAACTTTAATTTAAATGTGCATGGCCATCAATCTTACCACATTATTTTGTAATGTTCATTTTTTATGTCCAATGTCAGCCTACTACTACTATTTTATTGAGCTTTGCTGTCATATTTTTATCGTCGTGATACGTAATTTCATAGGTGAACCAAGTGTCACCCACATATATTATGTACATGTTAATTACATGCAACCAGCAATAATGTACATGTCTAGCATCGCTTCGCTGTACAAGTCTCTCCGTGTGGTTGTAAACCGTCCGTCATTCAGTTTTCTTATCCCTTATATGACAAATAATTTTTGGAAATCTTTTTAAGTTCTATTTTCGGCAAACAAAATTGTCAATCGATTACCAACTCGAATTTTAGTAATATTTGTCAACCTTAACGATCAGAAAAAGCTACGGTTTTAACATTTACTTCTACATACGGCTTTTAAAACATCATTCGATATTCGATGGCAGGTCTGTAAACATATTCTACGTCTTGTTAATATCGACATGAAAAAACGTCGGCATGCTACTGAACAGTTTTGAAAATGTAGTGTGATGGTTTCGGTTGTAGTTATTTTACTAAAAAGAGTTTCATATTTCAAAATTATTATGCCTGCACCTTTGTGTTGGTCTATGATATTTGTTAAGACCATCAATTTTTCTGTCTTACTATAAATGATTGAATACTGTTTGCTGTATTTTGTTGTTTTCAGTATTTATGCTTTATTTTTTCAGCTTTAGTATTGATACTGTTGTGGCTGTGGGTTTGGAAACGAATGGAAAATATGATCTTCCTACTGTTATTACCTTGAAAACCATAGGATTTTATCTTCATAACAAGTAAAGGTCACAGAATATTAACGGCGCGGCAGGAACCAACTATTAATTGAGAGTGAATGGCTTATTTTAACCAATAAATGCATCGCCAAAATTTTATTTGTCTCCACGAATGAACCAAAAAATTCAGTTTAACTGATTGAAATCTGCGGTGGTAGCCATGCAAGTTTTTTTAAAGAGATGAACATCATGTAGGACAATTGTGCACCTTCTTTACAACGTTACTATAACGGTTTATTCTCTTTCAAATCCAAAGTATAATAATGCAGCGGTCACAATATATGAAAGCCCATTTTTATGTGTCTTGCAAACACTTGAGAAAGGACGGAAGCTGTAAAAAAAATGTAAGGTCACTGGCTAAAACACTTTAATGTCTATTACTAGTTTTATGCTTGCCTGGTTGCGAGATAAAGAACGACAAAAGAGGCAATTTAAAAATGAAAATGAGTAAATCGCACACGAATATCATCTATTTTGATAGGGAAGCTAACATCAGCTTTCAGCTCTCTAGGTGCTAGTTTCATTTTAGCTTTCAAAAATTAAGAAAAATAATCAGTCACATGGCAAATTAAAGTGAGGTAAAGGATGAGATTATATAAATCATAATCAAAAACAAAAAGGAAAAATAACACTACACACACACATTGAATAAGCTTTTTGTGTTGTGAAAATTACTTTTATTTTTTAAATCACGAAGCTGGTGTTCGACAAAATAATTATCTGTGTGGTTCTACAGTAAGTTTTATTGTCTATTAGACGGCTAAAATTAAAGTACAAGAGCGCAGCTTTTTACAATTTAGCAAGCCGTTTGCTTTAGCAAAAAGTAACTATTGTATGCGAAGATTTAAGATATGCAGTGACTATTGACCGACTGTCAGCAAGTAACTTAGTGCACAGGAACTCCATAGTAATTTTGTGTATTTTCAAAGCATTTCTTATCATTTTCATCATACCATGATACCTGTACTTCCATTTAGTAATCTTGTATCTGATATGAAGCCAAAGTGTACCGTATTGAATGTTAGTGATGTATAATGATATGGAAGCATTGTAAGTTTCCTTTATTATCCCACAGGTATCAATTATGGAGAAAATTGCAAACATCTACCCATTTAAGAAGGCTACCTGGAGTAAATTGCCAATGAACGTTTCAATGCCTGACTGGTACGACGAAAGTATCATTGAAACAAACAGAAAATAACCAGCAAACATTTAGAAAATTACATGCATCACATTTTAAAGGCTATAACACAGTCAAAATTATTGACAAACAATACCTACCTGTTTGTGATATTACTTGTGTTATGGTGGAAGGAGAAGGAGACACATGACGCTTCAATATTTTTGCTTCATTTCATGAATAATTCATGAATAGGTCATGCCTTATAACATGACTATGACGAATGAGTGCGTGACTCTGTGAGTTGTGACAAAGATGAAAATAAACAACTTGAATGGGCACTTCAAAAACTTTAATGTGAAATGTATGTGCTACCTTACCTTTCATGTCCACGCGGAATACTATTTCAATGAGTGACAAGAACAAGTTATGCATTTTTTTACCGGTTTGTCAGTTTGTTAATGGACTGTATACAAATATATCGGCGGTATTAAGTGGAAATGATAAAAAATGCACCACGGTCGTTTATTTTAAATGCAATTTTGGAGTAGGTGCATTTTAAATGATTAACCTGTAAGAAATATTTTACAGGAACGAGTTACAAGTTGTAAATTACAAATTATAACTCAAACTTACTCGGGTAACTAATTGGAAGAGGGATTGATAAAAGGACAGGAAAAAAATTCTCGAGAATAGATGCATATCATTTTTTTTAAATACGGTACTTTAATGTCCACTTTTCGAAAGCTGTTTACTTGCATTTAATTACGCCTAATAGAATATATTAAGTATGTTCTATGCATGGTGGTGGTACTTGTATTTTAGATTTGAAAAAACATTTTTAACTCTGCTACACATGAAATGTTTTGCATTCCTATACAGCTTTTGTTTCAATTTGCCCTCAATAAATTAACATTAATTTAAACTCCGTGTGTCGTATAGTATGATTTGTTACAATATATGTCAGCGGTCTACATTCTCCTTGATTAGCTGTTCACTGGTGTTTCTAGCAGTTCTCCGTAGTCACATGGAAAAACATGCTTCAAATACATGTAATTGAAACTAAATATATACCAATTACCTATGCTTTCAATTTCGTTTCCATTTGCTTGGACTTTCATAATTGCCCTTGCATGAAAAAACCACAATGGATGACCACTGTGCAAATTAAAACGATTAAATTCAACTGATTTTGCCACTTGATAATATTGTTGTCAACGATTGAGGCACTGTAGTTTCATTCATTTATTTTCGACATTTATTATACAACAACAGCTCATTCCGTAGATAGATTTGGCACGCTTTCATCGCACAATTAAACGAATTAAATTCAACAGCAAAGTACGCGTATTCAACGAGTAAATACCGAAATTAATAGTAAGAAAAAAATTTTGTATTGACAGCAACAAATCTGAAATAGATGCGAATGCGATTGACAGGAGTATGAATGGTGTGCCAGTGCCAGTTGATTTCAGCATCTTCATTGACGCTGGCAAGCTTTATAAAATTGAAAAATGTCATTGTCAGATTGGGGCATTTGGTTTGGGTCGTTGGACCAGCATCAAGCTCGTAATTTAATATTAACTTAGCTCCACGCCTACTACAGTATAACGTTGCTTCCTTCGTTCGTATAGTTATACACAGCTCAAAAATATGTACTTAACGTTGAGTAGACAGGATTCTTGGATGAGGAGACCGACGCGGACATCCTTTCATTATGCTTATTATTGTTATTATTTAGCCATAGCTGGTTCTGGATCTATGAGCAGAACACATTTATTTATTGCTCATTGCATTGTAGCAAACGCTAAACGTAACAACATTACTAGACAAACCGACTGTATTCACTAACTAACTACAAGGGTGAAAGGGAACAACATGTAAAGCATCTATAACTAGCATGCTGCTGTTGAGCTGCACAAATGTTGTGATGATTAAATTATGATGATACATTTTCACTAGCTGTTTATCCTTTTTTGTGTTGACAAGAAAGGGCAATTTTGCAAGTTCAAGTGTTTCAATTTCTTCTTACTTCCGAGCAGCCAAAGTAATGAGATTCGCTATGGATATAAATATTTTGTTTGGTATAATGCCATGCAAGGAACGGCACAGGATGATGCATGAAATACCGGAAGTATTTCAGTCATGCAGAAAAATATTATACGATTATCATGCTTGTGCCTCTTTTGTGAAAATGCTAGGTCACGTTCAAATTGACGTATTTGGCTTGGATTTGACACATGAGTAGGTACATGTCTTAATATGGTGATCATGATGATTTTCCATAACGTATTAGGTATCTTAATTTACAGATCCTGTTTACTCTTCTCCATACATACCTTGCTGCTGTATACATACATGACTAGTCATCGTTTAATGGTTTACGCTGCAATGCATCTACTAAATACTGATCTTGTGATATTCGTGCAGTGTGATTGTAAAGCTTTTTTTTAATTTTCAGATTATATCATGCTCATTCTAATCATATTGAAGCCGATTGAAAAGAAGGAAAATACATTTAAATCTTCTCACACATAATGTTGACAGTGTAACGCAAAAACGAAACTTTTTAATGGCGAATATTAGTTATCGATTTAATTTTCTACAATCACTGATCAGTGAAAACACATAAAGATATGGAATCTGAATGCTATAAATGGCTGTTAAGTAATGAAAATATCATTGCCAATGAATTAAACTTAATCGATATCTTTTGGCTCATCCACCGAAAAGCGACAAGCAATCTTGACTCCAGTTTGCTTGTCATTTAATTGCCGAAACTTGTTGTCCTACCACATCTAATTGCCTGTGTAATAGTGCATTTTTTGTAAAAAAAAATGTACTATGCTTATTAGAAGTTGCACAGGTATTTTAGAAGGCTATATTTGAAAGTTGAATGCAAATAGCTGTTTGCTCATTCAGTAAAGTTAAAGTACAACATGTTGCTTATCAGTATCATATCGCTTTTTTTTCTTAAACACGTACTTGTACAAATGCAAAGAAGCCTTTTCTTGCTAACATCAATAGCTAATTTATAAACAAGTTCCTTTTTCATCGAATGGAAGTATTTGGAGTTCTTTTTCGCAAAAACAAGATTTTACTATACTTTTAAACGGTTGAATTTTATTAGACTTCCTTAGGAAAATTCTGGTCATTTCATCCCACGCTTCATAATAATATTCATGAATAGGTACTTGTTTCTGGCTCTCGGTCAACAATCATCCTCACGTTGCAATGCTTGAACAATACTTGAATTTTAGGCTCTGGCAACTTTTGGCATAATACTACGAACAAGAAAATCAAGTCACTGTGTGCTTTTTGGTATCTACACATCAAGAAAAAATGTTAACCATAACAATGTATGGAGTACAGTAAAAGATTGAATTCTGAATGGATTTATTCATCACTTGCCAGTTTCTCCCTTCATTTGCCAAATCTTTTTACCTTTTTTGTCTAGCATTGGGCTTCAACATTATATGTATGTGGTGAATTAGTTCATTGCAAATAATGGGAAGCCGACATCGAGAAAAAACTTGACCAAGATCAATATCATCATCATATTACTATCATCGTATTTATTTCTTGAAAATATACTAAAATTCATGACTTAAATGCTAAAGTAGGTAGGTATACTGATATTGTGTTCTACCCACATGTACAACTTTTTCATACACCTCAAGAAACTTGTCTTGCTGAGAACACTGATGATGATATTATGAAACTTGTGTTTAAATGTCGCTTAACTAAGGTGAACTTGAAAGTTGTGGTCTTGATCTTCGTTTTTATGCTAGTTTGCACGCCAACACTATAGTAACAGTGACTTGTATGTTTTTGGATAATAGCAGAAGATGTTGTTGATATTAGTTATGCATTTTTAAAATAATGTGTTTTTAATATTCACCAGCTACCGTGCCGTGTGCGTGTGAACGTGAGAAACATGCAGCGTGTATTTCGCATTCGAGTTTAAATTAAATTCTAACTTGGAAGGGACTGAGTACTCTTCACGCAGCTGAAGAATGAGGAGTGTTCTTTGTCAAGGCAAAGTGCTCGCTTTTAAGGACTTGTCTTTCTGTCCACATGTGTCAATAAAGGAAGCCATATCCAGCAACAATGATGTTGAGTGTTCAGTAGAAATAATTATGACAATGAAACATCACAGAGTGAAAACCGTGGCGACCTCAAAGGTGCCCTGTAAGACAATCAGGTACTGGCAACTAAAAATTTCTATATGATGTTTAAAAATGCATCCCTCTTGTTATTGCAAGTTTTCTCATTTCATATTTTTATAACAGAATGATCGCGTGTTTAACCTTTAAACATCTTTATCACTGTGTATGTATGTAAGGTGATTGTCGTCACTATATCTATTATCACTAACTACTTCCCCTCCAGTATAACGAGTTTATACAGACAGACAAACAGACTGTATGGCTGAGCAGCTTTATCTGCACATTTAATGTTCGCATCATCGTTTTTATTCCCATTCTTCTTGTTCGGTATTTGATGTATGTAATAAATATTTTGACAATAGAACATCAATTCCTACCCACGCACATTTCGTTAATTAAAAATGAAGCATGCAATATTTATTATTGATGCCCGAAATCGGTCAAATGACCCAGATATTATATAGTCGTACCATTCTGTGTAAAACTTTATGCAGCGCATTATTTTATAAGCAAGCTATAGCTAATACGTACGTAGATTTTATTTAAAGTAATGCTGTTCATTTGGCAGATTAAATATCAAATGAAACATCAGCCACTACTTTCACATATTATTGTTCTGTTTTGACTCTATTTAATCAAGTGCCTACTGACAACCCTTTACTTCAGATACATGCATTAAACTATCATCTGAAAAGATTCAAAACCAGTTATCTTTTCCCTTTAGTGCTGTACTTGAAGGTGATTAATCTTACTGATAATGGTTGAAATGGAATTGAAATGTGGTTCCACCAAAAATTCAGCAAGTCAAGGTAAGAGACCTAAGACTTAATCTATGGTAGAAATACTGCTAAAATTAGAAGCATGCTACAACTTTGCGAACCCTTTCATTTTGGAAAGCAAAAAACTTTTACTCGCATCCTCTAAGTCTAGGCATTGTCATCCTGTCCGCAGGAAATAAATTAGTGTGGTACAAAATTATTATTTATTAGGAGGAATTCAAAATGCAGAAAGTATGTGGTGGGGAAAACCTTGGTCTTGCTTTTTCCTTAGCTTTCATACATATTGCTCAACCTGGATTAAAACTGGATGTACTTAGCAAAATTTTGATGGGTTATATGTAGCTGCAGGAGAAGTGCAATGACAGTAAAAATGTACGTTGAGAATGAAATATACACATAATCGCTCTTATTGAGATTTAAAAAAAAAAAAAAATGTCTATCGAATAGCGGAGCGGATCACGCAGTTCAGTGTGCTAACTTGTAACCTGAAACATAATTACATACATGTCAATTTAAAAAATAATTGAAAATAAAATCTATATAACACCACGTCATACTAGTCAGGCCAGTCGATAGCTTTTGTTTGAGCACAGTGAGCTCAGCATAATAGTATTTTTTTATCCCTAACTTACATTAAAGTACCTAATATTACACGTTTAGCACTCATTTCAAAGTAGATTATCACTGTCGGTCATGCACACGTGTAATTCCGTTTATTCTACTGTACATGTATTTACTTTTAATGAACTTTTAAGGCCTACGTATTTTAATACGTGGCGAATGGAAATCTATCTTATAATATTGTCATGCGAAATTATACTCACAGAATGTGACGAACAAAATTTCCAAATGTCTGTCAGTAGTTAAAAACCATCGACTTTTTTTTACAAATGAACTGACATTGTTACAACTAACTTTATTGATACGCAAAGCATTTACTTTTGAACACTTGTAACACTGTAAGCAACAAATGTGTATGCGACAAACTATGTAAATTGTATAACTATCAATGGCCTCATCCTTGCCCATTTTCATACTCCTACTACAGATGGCAAAAATTCATCCTTTAACCGCTAGAGAGTAAACTAATAAAATTGACCATAAATCATATACCTTATCTTGTTTCCTAGCAGCCTTTAGTGACATTAAAAACTCTCAATAGTAAATGCACTAAAAAAGGGATAACAACATGGCTACAATACTTCATGCATCAACACTACATGTTTATCGAGGTACGACTTATTTTTAGTTACCAACCAACTCTCTGGAATATCAAGCAGTTCATTTGTGTTGGTGCTCATGAAATAAATCATCCCACTCGATTCAAACTTTGCTTTGATAAGATAGATAATTTGTCCAAGGCAACGTTTTGAAGAGAACAGAGCAGACCAATCCAGATTTTACCATGATGGGAAACAAACATTTACCTAATCAATGAGGCATGTACACGATTGCTTTTATGTTTAGGTTGGCACCAATGACTGATAAAAGACTTGAGGGTTTTTTTTATTAATAATATTGTTATGGAATGCCGCAGTTGCGCATTTTCGTGGACACGATTGACATGAACAGAGTTTGGAAAAGAACAAGAATTAATTTCAAACTTTTCGTTAGTAGCAAGTCCAGTTTCAGACACGACATTAACTGTAGAATCACACAGGATCAACGTTCATATAGATATATGCGTGTTAATACAAACAAGATTAAGTGTTTCATATTAGATAGGTACTTTGATTGAAAATTCTTTTACCGAATGTTAATACGGAACTAAAAAGTAAGAAAGGCTGGAGATTTTAAGTAAACTTGAAGGTCAATTTTAATGCAGCTTATAATTTACTAATCATTTGGGGCCATAAAAGATCTCTGATCTAAATTCCGCCTGTGGATCTCTCATGTAAATGCCGTGAGTAGTAGCATTTTTAATTAGAAACTTAACTTGACAATCATAGAAAGACACGTCACTTGTCGATAACATTTTACGTAATTTATTTCAACTTTGATACGTCGAAGACTAACAACAGGAAAAAAGCTGATGCACTGCTAGTTCACCTGCATATTACAAAGCCTCTATTGTAACAAAACTGATTAGTATTAGTAATCAGGGATGATTGCCTAGGTGCTCATCGTCTGAAATTTAGCGGCAAGCTGAAGCATGTTCAGTGAAAGCCGTCGCCTATAAATGCAAATGCATACTTATGCAATAATTAAAAGTTTGAATTGTATTTCTTCATGCTTAGGTAAAACCATACATAACAAAACTGGAAAATAATGAGCCGTACATCGTATCAGCACGAGAACTGCTCTACCATGTTCTATATTAAGTTGGACAAAATTATACATAATATATAAAGTACATTAAAAAGTCAACTGTAACCTTCAACATGCGCATTCAGTCTTAAGACAATACACGACACCTTGACACCTCTAGTGAGTAGATGGTATTATGTAGATACCTACGAGTAAGTAACTTTAGCTGCTTGCTTTTCATTTCACCATTTCGGTCTCTGTCTGTCTCTCCTCTGCTTTCATGCTACCTTTGAATGAAATTACCTGCTTTTCATTACACATAATATGTAATACACTCTAGTAGGTAGTATGTAGGTGTTTTTATCTACGGGAAAGTTATGTCAAAGGGAAGCATAGATACATAAACGCATTTACTTGCATAAAATTATGCTAAAGTGCTTGATTTAAACATATTTTATGAACAAATATCCGTTCATACGAATAGCTAGCATCTCAACAAGTTCAAAATGCACAAATGCTGGTTGTGCGGTCGTTTTCGACGATACTTACTAGAATCTATGCGATATATGCAAAGATAACCTACCTATTGATGGGGAAAGCAAAAAATTTGTATTTTGACATCAAATTTACGTTAATGTAACCTTCATGCCTCAAATTTGCTTTCATTTATCGGTTTAAATTGCAATTATATTATATTAATATGGATGATGAGATAAATAATCATTCGAAAAAATAAGTGCATTAATCCTACTTCCTTTTGACCTAGTTTTATTCTTTGCGAACAGTCTAGTTGTATTTACTCTTCTTCAACTTTGAACTTGTCCAATGAGTAGAAATCGTAGAAAATGTTTAATTTTACAGGTCTCTATGAAGAAATCTACCTATATTCACTAAAAACTATGCATCAAATCAATTACGATATATTTATACAAAGACAAAATAAATTTGCGCTGATAATTCAGAAGCTCCTATGATAAAATAACCAATAAATGTGTGTACGACATTTTTATTAATGCAGTTGTAATTTATGACAATGGTAATGAAAAACCCGACAATTGCTGCCGTCACTATTTTCGCTGACGTTACTTTAGAGCATGCCAAAACGCTATCTGTCTATTAATTGGAATGGATGTCATTCAATGGCATAATAAAATTCACTTCATACTTAAATGACGATCATTCCTTTTACAATTGTTCGGATGACACACTATTATTACCTGAACCTACTACTAGGCAATGCGTAATGTGATTTACTCACGTCGGCATAATGAATTTTCAGTAGATCTGTATAGGACAATGAAATGCAAAAGGAGCGTTATTTAGCCCGTGCAATTTCCCCAGCAGGCGCTTCAAAAAGAAGAGTTTATAGCGTAGTTTATGTTCGTGATCACAGACAGTTTAGCTGTAAGCACAGGTTGCGCCATGCCAAATAAATTGCAGAGCGATGCATAATAATGAAAGTTATCC
>JAHZMZ010004358.1:0-10899 GCA_027743805.1 Lepidocyrtoides sp. E14 | reverse complement strand
AGATGTTGTTGTGGATGATGACGACGATGATGATGATGATGATGATTGCTGTACAAAATCCTTTTTAACATTAGTCAAATGTTTTACACCTTTTTAGCACGCTCAACATCAACAAATTGTTTTATCTTTTGCTTGCTCCTACACTTGTCTTGTGCCTCCACAGCAAAACACACTACAATGGTATATCATTGTCTCCATTTATTTTTTTTCCTCAGCTAAAACATATTTAGCTTTTTGATGGCATGTATAATGGCTCAAGAAGCTAGGTAAAAAAAAGCTGTTGAAAAAAGTATTGAGAGGGTGCTTATTATAAAGTTGTGTTACTTAAAGAAATGAGTAAAACGAAAAAAAGGGTGATGACATGTCATGGATGGCAATTGCCTTTTTACTACTGTCTCATCATCATCATCACCATCCTAGTCATCATCCTTGTAGCAAAAGACATTTTAGAGTATTTAGCTGTATTACTATTACTACCACCACTTTTGCTGACGCTGCTTTACTCCTCCACCGCACAACACGGGTGATGTATGCATACAATATAATATGTATTCTTGCATAGATAATATTATTATGTTGTATGTCGCATGCTTGGTTTTCGTGGTGAAACAGAGTAGAGTGAAGTTGCAACTTTTTTTTTTAGCTGGAAAGATTAGGAGAAGAAATTGGAAGGATAAAAGGTTTTCTAGTAGTTCCTCATCAAGAATGCTCTAGAGCAACCTATTTTTCCATCCAAGTACACATGCATTATGACACCAGTTTCATTTTCATGATGACGAGCTTGTGTGTAGAGATTTGTGTTAAAGTGTAAAAAAAAGAGATGGGACAAAATGGATCTTGAGGTTTCATTTTGTTATGTATGCATATTATCCGCGAATGAGAATATCATAATGTTATAAGGGAAAAAAATGATCACTTTTTTCTCAGAAAGAAAAGAAGAGAGCAAAAGAGTTGAGCCTGATTCGAAAGATGCAAATGTTCTGTTGTTGACTTGTTCCCAGTCGACCTCATCTACATACACAACAAGCAGCAGCAGCAGTCACCACCAAAAAAAAACCTCTACTTGATGCTTCGCTTCACAATCTCTTTTTGCTTATTTCGTGCTCCATGAATATGTACATAGTTATTCAGAAGAGAGAAAAAAAGCTAAAATGCAAAGAGAGCTTCACGTTGATCCTTTTTGAATCATATTTCGCCTCCATCATTATTATTATCTTCATCATACACATCATTCCCCTTGTTACATTAACACTTTTTCTGTAGATTCTTTTTTTTATACTGCACACACAGTAATCGTAATAGTATGCATGACCGTATTTTTCTATAATATGGCGCCATTGTTGTCGAAACTGAAACGCATGAAATTATTATACGGGGCTTGGAAATTCCCTTAAAAAACCAATCGGTTTAATACTAAAAGTCATTGTATAAATTCCAATTAAAAAAGAAAGTATGCTGTTAAAGAAGCTTACTTCAGAATAGATTTTATTGTGCTAAAAATATATTTTTACTCGTATGTAAATAAATGATGTGGTAGCATACATTAGATACCACCTTTTTTCTAATTTTTTTATAGTGAAACAGCCAGTTTTCAGTCTTAACTATTTTTCACAGCTTCTCTTCGATTTTCAAAAAATGATCAGACTGAATGAACGTTTTTTTAAAGAAAGACAATCCCACAGATGAACAAACAAAGATACTTACTTTCCAGCCTTTTTAATGTCACTTTCTCTGTTTGCCTTGTTTGATCTATTTTTTCTCTCTCTTTTTTATTGTTAGTTGACATTGTATGTTTTGTTTGAAAATTGATACTTCTGTATAAAGTAGACATCTCTCATGTGGTCGCATTGAGTAAATAAAATTTATGCTTGGTATTGATGGTGACGGTAACTATTCTAAATTTGATAAGTTTTTTTTTCTTTAAAATGGCATATGTATTTATTCATGGATTTCATACCGACTACCATACTATCATCATCGTCCTTCATCAAAACCCGGAGAAAGGGAGAAAAGTAAGAGGCATGGAAATATCTCGGCTTTTATAGAGCCTCAGGAGAATCTATCACGAACGTTATTGAGTAGTGTATATCCATTACGATTATTGACAGATGAAAGATAGGAGGACGGAGCTACCAGGGAAATAATATTATCTTCTTTTGGAGCTGTAAACGAGTATTGTGTTATTGCTACCGTGCATCGTATAATATGTATGTAGCCCTATCGTATAACTTCACAGTCTGCCAATACTATTTTGCCATTGTTGTGGTTTTGTGCTATCGGTAGAAAGTACGAAGACGAAGAAAGATGATAGTAAAAATGTGAATTGAAATGCTCCAGGGGAGAATTTACACACAAGATACAAAAAAACGAAGAGGCTCTATTGAATTGCCTTTTTCTTCAGAAAAAAAAATGCTGAGTTGTTACCCGAATGGTGTATTTGTATGATCACTGCTGCTTCTATCTGTCTGTCTGTTGTTGTTGCCGTTTTTATCAATTTTTATTTGTACATTTTTTTTCTCATGCTGCTGCTGGCATCGCTTTGGATGATTATGATTATGCCATTATGCCAATGTCATTTACTGTTTACTCGGAATATGGTGTCACGATTGTCGAAAGTAAAGAATGATAATAACAAAAAAGGGAAAAGGACTGGCTGATGGCACTGAATGGTTTTGGTGTTTGTTGTAGAATGTTGATGGTGTTGTGGCATGGTATTTGATTGTTTGATGACAATCTTGATATCGTTTGAATGTTCTGGTGGGCACATTTATCTCTAATATTGCATTCAAATCACACAATACAACAACAGTAAAAGTCGTCGCGGAACGTAAATGATGACAAGTCACCACCGCACCGGGAGTCATTCACATTGTCCTTGTATTATTATTGAAAATTTTTCTTTTTGTGTGGTTATTGACTTTTTAAACGAAATCAGAATGAAGATGTGCTACACTCTTTTTTTATCAATGTCATAAGTATAGCAATATGAAAAATAGCTGTATAGAGATGCTAGTAGCGTAACTGCATTGATGATAACAGCTAGTAGACCGCATTAAAAAATGATCGTAAAAGAAGGAGAAGGATGATGGTTATCTATCTGCTGTTGGGTATAAAAAAGGTTCATCGGATTGAATACGAAAGGATATGGATGGAAGCATTGATTTTCAATAGATTCACTTAAATCTTAAAATGATACTTGGATCTCTCTATTTTAAAATAAACTGAATTTAAAATGAGCACTTTCTGTCAATAAGTTGTAATATATCTTGTTTTGTTCATTTTTATAAAAATAAATTCTTGTTTACATTTGGTTTAACTGTAAGCACAGTATCATCTCTGCAGATTGCGTGTAGTGAAATGTCCAAACCTTTTTTGCTCAATCTCCTTTTTGGGCAGTGTACAATTGAATTTCTTTAACTTAATCAATCTGCATGACATTTTGTATAAAACGTGTTTACTTGATTCAATTCAATTGCATAACGATGTGAAGATTATTTTTTCCCTTCTTGTGCTCTATTTCATGTCTGAGAGTTTGAGAAGGCTGCTGCAAGCGTGTCCTTTTAGACTGAAACGGAAAAGGGTTCATTGGGAACAGGGAGCTGTTTAACTTGCTATACAATCGGCTGAACAGAAATCGTTTCAAATTTCCGCGAACATTGATTTACAAAATGACAAGTGCTTCAAATGATTGAGTATACTTACATCATAATCATAACCCCAAACCATGTGTACAGCGTTGAATTAACTTGTACTGTTTGACCTTTAGTTGTCTCATCTTGCCCCATGCTTTTACGCCCAAAATCTCAAGTTACCCATGGATAAAACTTTTTTCCCCTCAACTTGTCGTTGTTACAAAAATAGATAACTAATGACAAAGTGTATACTTTTATCCAATAAGTTTAAACCTTTCAAGTTATAGGCTGACGATATACAGGAAAGAACACTTTCTTCTCGACGCATAAACAACGCCTCCACTCATACAATATTAAGGTTTACTGGGGTAAATAAATGGAACAAACCGAATACTATTTCATTGTTACTGTTACAATTTACCGCAACAACTTTTACAGCCGACACACTGAAAACTTTTTACGCAGTCTACTCTGTAAATGACGTCGCGACAAAGTGGTTTCCGTTTATATACACTCTTCGCTAAGCGTGCAAAACATTACTTTTGTTCTTTTATTCCGTAGAACCACTGGTGAAAAGATATAAACCAAAGTGATTAAATATGAATGAAGTGATGAAGAGTGGTTGAGTCAGAGTGTGACATGGGATAAATGCGGAAGCGACAGTAAAAGCATAGATGTAATTCACATTTAATTCGAATTAGTAGCACTCCACGAAAGTGACATTGAATTTTCCTTCCCGCTTTCGGCTGCATTCCCTTTCCTCCCGATAAAATTGCCAATGCACCTGAGACCCTCCTCCTTACTTTGCAGCAAAAATATAAGTACATACGACAATTATGAAACCTGATGAGCTCTCGTAACTCGAAATTCAGCAGTAGTAAAATAAATGCACAAGTATCAGGTTAAAATATGAACAGTCCGTATTACAACTCTAAACTTAACTATAAGGATTTTTAATTTATTTCTAAAATGTTACTTTTTATATGGATTTATCCGTTCACTATTTTTAGTCTCTTTGACTACAGATTGTAAAAATTAGCCAAATAAAAAATAAAACAATTAGTTCATTTTATTCAAAGAAAGAAAATAATCATCCGTGTCTTTTTAATTCAGTGTTTCTTGAAACTTTACAAGCCAGTCAGGATATGCGTTCGTCTCATTTTTGAAAACCTTCATTAAATGTAATGGAACAATGGAAGTGCCTCCAATGTGGCAAGATGATATAAAAGAAACACACGTACATGCACAGAAATACACCACCACACATACATTTAATGGCTAAAAAAACATCTAATAATTTCATTCGAAAGAATACAACGTGTCGGCAAAACATTATTAGTATTTTTTCTGTAAGTTCAATCAATCTTTTCATTATCGTTGTCGTGATGTTGATTTCTCATCTTTTTTTTATGCCACTGAAGTATTATTTGTTTGCCGAGTGTGTTGAGAAGAGAACATTCTCTTCTCTCCAGAGAGACCAGCAGCAGCCGTAGTTTATATATTATTATTTGTAATAGTTGGGTATAAAATGCATATCTTTGGTTGTTTTTCATTATTATTATTATTATTTTTGTTATAGTTGGTTAGCTGGTGTTGCAGTTGTTGTTACTATTATTAAATCCCAAATAGCGTTCACGTGAGGTTGTTGTGTTGGGGAACGAGCGGAGGAAGAATAAGAGCCGAAATGTAAATAATAAATTAGAAAAGGATGGATGGATGGATGGATGATGATGACAAGAATAAAAGTAAATTGATTGTTTTCCTTTGTTTTCTTTTGTAAATTCGGCCATTTGCTTTGTAGCTTTTGTTCGACAACAATACAAGTAATTGTTGTTCCAACCTCTTTCATTTTTTTTTGTTTATGCTATTATTGTTATTACTGTTGTTTTTTTACTATTATTTATTTTCGATATATTTAGTCCGACAGGACGTTCAACGCTTTTAAACTACCAAGCAAAGAATGAGATTTACGTATAGCCGTCACCACGCACGGTTTATGGTCCGCAAGAAGATATTATTACGCAATACCTACTAGAATCTTAAGCAGTTGGTCTAAGATAATCTATCGTCCTGGTTGGTGATTGTTGACTGCAGTGTAACCAAATTGTAATGATCCTTATCCTACACTTAATTCTTCTTACTTTTTTATTAGTTTTACAAATCACGAAATGATTCAGGGAAACTTTTTCACACCTTTGTGTAATGCGGAACTCTTTGTCAGTAATAAAAGTAGCAAGCAGCATGCTGTATCCATTACATATTAAATTGCATACCACGTTAGCGAATATTGTCATAGTTTAAATAAAATTTTGATTTACAACTATTTTTATTAATTTTCGAAAATATTTAATGATGGTTCAAAATGAAATATTTTTCCGTGTTTTCTTACAACCCAATTGTTATTTCAATGTGAAAACTGTTTGAAATGCAATAAAAAATATACAATTTTTGTTTCTTCAGAAACTGCATGCAATTATTTTTCTTCCTCACGAGCAATGTGAGCGACAATAAACTGATATAATTGCCCAACTACATATTATTATTGAATCATAATCGTTTTCAGTAGCACAAGAACATGAGGGAAACTCATTTCATTTTGAACATTAAAAATCAAAAACAAAAATGTGTAAAATATATATGGTTTTTCCCTTGCGTTATGCGTTGATGAAAAAGGGTGCTTAAAATACACTATTTGTTCAAGGCGAACAAGATTAATTAAAAAACACTGTTGAAATTTCTGGGAAAGCGAGGTAATCTGAACGTGTAGCTTGTAACGTGTAAAAAAAGTATTGAAATGCTTATTATTAAAGTATTGGAGTTATTTAGAGTCATTTGAGAGAAGAATGAGCTTTACTATTCTTCTGCGTTAGCAATAAGTACTTATATATCTCGATATATTTTCAATAGCTTTTCTTCCATTCTATATGGTCGACTAAAGACTTTGAGAAAGAGAGGTGGAGGGATGGAAGAAGAAAAAAAAAATAGAAAAGAAAATGATGGTTGCACGGAGCAGTGGAGAAGAATATAAGAAGAAGGGAAAGAGTCAGTACATTCATAGTGAGTTGCGGCTCACCACAGAGATTGACTTTCTTGTTCTTCTTCACCAGTCAGTGAGTGAACGTTCTCCTTTTGTGTCCTTTTCCGATCACTTTCGATGATAATGAATAATTTGTGGCCACCACAAACAACACCTTTCAGTAACCAATCTTCCTGTCTTTCTTGCCGCGGCTTCAAACTATATTGTGTACCTTTCTAGAATTCCGTCTTGCATATTATAGGTATGTACGTATGTATGGTATATAATGATAATAATAAAAAGAGGAAAAAAACAATAATAATAACAGTAATAATGAGAATGCATCTTTCAATAAAATTGTCTTTCATGCTTGTAGAAAGCGACGATAAAAAAAATGGAGCCAAAAGGATTGAAGCTTTAAAAAAATATACTTCACGTTTGCTTTTGGTGCGAACACAAAATTTAACGACTTTTAATGGGAAATTATGACTGAGAATGAAAAATAATCGTGACAAGCTTAAAGTCATGTTTGCTTTGGTGTAATAATAAAACAAGTGATTATTTTGATTCTTTCTATACTACAATAATTGTTTATGTAGGAAGGAAGTTGACTATAGTCATTTAGTCGGACAGAGAGTTCTTTCATTGCATTGTTTCAAGATTCAAGTGACGAGACCACCGTTTCGATTGTTTCCCACCATTTCTACCGATGTGCATAGATGGTGTTGATGTGCTTATAGTAGGATGATAGGGTTGATAGTTGGAATTACATTACCATCATCATCAAATCATTATGTTACCTGCCATGTGTAGGTACTGTGTAGAAAAATATATATTTTGACTTAACCTAAACCGATCTATAAAAATTGGCCTTTCATCCAGTTATAAGCAAGCAAATGAGCTTAAATACATCTCGTAGGTTGTACATGACTGACTGCATTCAAATGTCATGTGTTGATGTTTTCAGTAATGTTAATGCCGTCTTAACTTTTTCGATCTCAACAATGCTTTAATTGCTATGTGGTATTCATTTTCTCGAATTAAATAAAGCACTCCCTCCAAAAAAAAACTTATCCATGTCCATTGATCGAAGAACAAGTTTAAGAAACAATGGCCGGTACGTTTCTCATTTATTTAGAGATTTATCTCATGATAATCTGAAATGAATGAACATTGTTATTATTATTGTTGCTGGGACTATGAGCCACGTTCGCATTTGGGTCTTCTGGTAAATACCTTGTGGATGGATGAGAAGCACCTGGGTGGGTCACCACAGCTTAGTTTCACAATAGTACTCCTCTCGGGGTTCATTTTTTTTATTTGGTTTAGAATGCACATATTATGCATATGATTGGATACGTGATTGGACGCGGTTCACTTGTTGCCTTTTACAAAAAGCTGCCCGGTGATGGCTATCGGCCGGTATGCATCTCCAGTTCCTGGAGGGGAGTGATTGCTCTGGTCATACAGTCCATTTCCATTTCCTTATCATCTGCATTACGCATTCCATAAATTTGACATTATCGAAACATTCAAAATGATTACAGTAAATGGGCTGAGATGGTGCTCAAAATTGTGGAATATTTTATTGGTCACTTCAAAATAAATTCGTAATATTTTTACTTAGTTTATTTTACCTGAAAATCTAAATGTTCCAATTTTATAAAACCAGCATATTCCAATAATAACACAAAAATATATCAGTGTCAGTAAATCCACTGTACGTAATCAATCATTTCACTGTTATCAATCATATATTCAAGTGAATACGAATAATATGTCGCAAGTTACTCGTGATAATGCAACTTATCATATGACAACTAAACATGGACTCGTTGAGATTTCAAGGGGTTCCATTGTTGGGTATTTATTTCAAGTGCACTTGAAAATATCTCAATAGCCATTGAATGAATTGAATGGCAGAAAGATTCAGGAAACGTTTCTAGCAGATTCAGTTAACCACACACTGCCACAAAAATGATCACATCTTCATCTCTTCCCAATCCCAATAAAATATGCGCCGCCAGCAAAAATAAAAATGAAAAGTGCCTCTTCAAACGAGTGAAATGCCATTTACCAGAACAAAACAGTTAACATGATTTCTAATTAATTACAGATAATATGTATATCCTGACAGTAACTTTATTCCATATTGTCGAGCTAATACTACGTAGCCGTAGCAATAAAAATAGATTATCATTGCAACATCATCAGCAACAAAGAAAACAAAGTTTAATTTTTGAACTGAATCTCTAGGTGAATCACGGTTGCATTTGAAATATTATGATTCGCTGAATATTTTTGTCAACCTAAACTCGTCTAAATTAGAAAGGGCATAACGACAAAACAGCAGGGGGCTGCAAATTTAGTACACGATCCAGAGATGATAGAATTCCTTGAAAATATTATGCACCATGTATCATTCCAATTTTATAAGAGGGTATTTACATCTTATTACATTACATACGTACATACGTAACCATAAACACAACACACAAGTATATTTACAGCTCATCGTCATCATTCATATTTCAAAGTGATGAATAAATCAGACCAAGCTTTTCCATTGACTTTTGCCGAGGAATGCAGATTACGCTGTTATCCTGACCCATGATCAAATAACGTGAGCAATATTGATCAGTGATAGCATCTCTCATCTCCAATAAATCATACCCATGCCCCTACTCTCCTTTTACTTTTTTCTTTTCCAACTTCTATTTTACTTATCCAGCATTTTATATGAGTTGTGATAGCGGTGGCAGTGGTTGTGGTGGTGGTGCTGCTGCTGGTGGAATGAAGTTTCCATGCAGATTACCAAGGAATTTCAATGACGTTCCCAGCTTCAAAATCCGTACCTCTGTTTTTTTATATACTATTTATTCCAACCATCCGTGCATCCATGCATATTATACAGCTTTGGCGTTAAGGCTTTAAACATAACAACAGCGGCATTCTAAACGCATTAAAATTTCAGTGCAGTGCGCTTTTGCCCCAGTCACTCACTCAACTGACTACACAAATTCTGGCCAACAACAATAAGTTTTCAACTGTCTATACGTCTTCTTTATACGTATCTGTAATACATTTATTCACAATATTTTTGTACCCGCTGAATCACTCTTGCTCCTTTTATTCACCACCACACCTAAGCATGCATGTATTATTATTATTTTTATTTTTATACAAAATTGCATTTTGCTTGTAGTAGTAGTAATACCATTTATTGAACGAGTTGATGTTGGGTTATAGAGCACAAAATATCTCACTATTTTCGTCCGTATTACGACTTTTTTTTACCAACATCGTCATCATCATCATCATCATCATCAGAGCAGCTAGTGGAGAGTATTTAATCTGTAATCAGTCTTGTGATGATTATCATATTATCATCTCGGTTTCCTCTTTGTACATGGTTAGGTGGGTGTTTCTATTTTTATTGCATTTAGAGAAACATCCCATGTCGGTGTTTTAGAGTGGTAATGACTTTAATATCATGGTGTATAATGTAAAGTAATGGTCAATGTTCATCCTCCGTGCTAAAATTCATGTTGTTTTGTAATTATAATCGACAATTATATTAGCTTGTTTAATTACACGAACAAGAAAGGTAGTGTATATAATATCCCTGTTTCAATCTTTTCCATGCATCCTTTCCTCTTGTGTGTCTTGCTTGTGTAATGCATGCACACTTTAAACTGCTTAAACATTTCATTCAACATTATTACAAGTAATTGTGTATAACTCATGTCATGCTGCTCATTATTTCCTAGGAATTTCATAGTGTTTACTGATCGGCTCATCATCATCATCATCATCCTCATAATCTTCTTTTCAAGCATTACATTGCATATCGTCAAGTCAAGATAATGTTTTTGGTTGTGTATCAAATAAATTTGTGTCAGTACACAGCAATTAAGAATATAAATTTGAGAAAAGTCAAATTTCAAAGAAAAACACTTCATGAGAAACGTTTGGGTATACATGTATAAAATATTTGACCAATTGCTAAAAACTTGAGGGCAAACTTTAAGAGTCAATACATAAGGAAGGATACATTAAATACTGAGTATAAGCACCAATAAAAAAAATAATCTGCTTTGTCAGCGATGATGCGATGACGAGGACGACGACGATGATGATGATGATGATGATCCCTTGCAGTTGATTGCATTGTAGTTTGATGTGACTAGATTTGTACTAGCATCGTAATAGCCAGTTGAAGCAGTCAGTTATCCTATTATGCCATCCTTT
>JAHZMZ010004357.1:0-14652 GCA_027743805.1 Lepidocyrtoides sp. E14 | reverse complement strand
TCCACCAACGCATTCTCATCATCATCATCATGCACCTGCTGCACCTTCTCATCGTAGCTCTGCTGAGTCTACCCAAGCGCTGTCTGCTGCTGTTGTACCGTTCAACAACCATGATGCTCCTTCGACACCGGCGTCATCGTCGACTTTATCGGCATCAACAGATGATGAGGATTTTCAAATCCCCGAGTTAGATGCGGGTGGACGACATTACCAAGAGCTGGGTGAAACACTAGGAACGATCTATTTAAAGAGTACCCTATGTATAAGCAAACTTCGACAAGCAAAGAAATTGAAAAAAAAGCTTGTGGCAGAAAAAGAGGATCTTGAAAATCAGCTGTCTGCATTGCAACAAGAGAAAGATGCGGAATCAAAGCTCCATCACCAGCAAATTTCATTCCAGCAAAATGAAAATGCGAAAGTCAGCCATGATTGCAATACTTGGAAAGACAACGCCATGAAATTAAATACGCAACTAGAAGCGGTAAACGTTCAGCTAGCGGAGAGGGTGACATTGATGAAATCACAGGAGAATGAAATCAATAATTTGAAGCAGGAATCTGCAAGACTATTGGAAACCATTAAGAAAATGGAACAAACTGAGAAGCAACTCAAGACAACAGTCGATGACATGAATCGGACAATTGACCGGCAAAAGAATGACATTGCAATAAAATGTAAAGAAGCTCAAAATTTTGAGTCAAAATACAATAAAAAGTCAAAGGATTTTAAAGCGTTAGAGGATGGATCTGCCGCCATGAAAAAAGAACTGAAAACAGAAATTTTAGATAAGCAGAAAAGGATGACAGAGTTGGAACAGTTAATTGTGGAATGGCAGAACAAGTACAAACACATGAAGGAGGCTTGTGATAAAAACGAGGTTGACGCCAAAAATTATAAAAATTTAAACGACCAGTTGGAAAAAGACAAAATGGAACTGAATAGTATTATTGATCAAAAGAAAAGTGAAATTGACGAAGCTTGTAGGGAAAGAGACACTTTGAAACATCAATTGGATGCAAAAAATAAAAAGTTAAATGAGCAAATGGCTCAACTTAACCAACAGGGATCTGATATTGACGAATTGAAAAAGAAAAATGCTGAGCTGTCTCAAGATTTGGACGAGAAAAAAGAGGTGCATGAAAGAATAGTAGAGGAACACATGGAGATTTACACCAAGCCAACCATTCTAAATCAAATTGTACAAAAAAAGTTGCAAGGCATGACTCTGTCAGCACCATTAAGAGCTGCTATTCCACAGCTACAGAGAAAATCCTTAGAATTCACCAGCTGCCCCGTCGCTGCTGAAGAAGAGACCCCTGAGCCGTCTTCATCCGTTGAACAAGAAAATGAAAGCAGTGCGAGCAACGGAGATGGTTTGGGGCATCGTAAGACGGGGACAATAGACACATCCCGAAAAAGAAAGATTTCCGCTACCACAACAACCAATCTGCCTGCCGTTAAAAGCAAGGAACCTAGGACTACCAATTCAAACTCAGTACAACAGACCTTAGGTGGAGAAATGAAAGAACAGAAGGACAGCTTGGAAAGGGGAAGGTCAAAGGTAGATGCAAAGACGCAATTTAAAAAAAACTAAGTAGTATTAATAATCCTAAATCGAAAGTAACATTTCTTCTGAAAGTCTGCTTCCTTTTGTTAGAATAGTAGAAACTTTGACTATTATTGTACGATTTTTGCGGTTTCAGGTGACAGAACCCACTATGGAGCATTGTTGGTCTCGAGGTAAAATAAGCGTTGCTACCGCAAATCAGCAAGGAGGACCTACAGTTACAGTCTCAACCGGCAACAATAGAAATAACGAAAATAGTGTTTCAACCCGTGCTTCACAGCAAATCAAGAGGCGTGCAGAGCACAACAAAATTGTGCCTCAAGAGACAATTCAAATAAAATTCCCCAATCCCAATTTTAACTTGAAAAAGTCCAAGTAGGATTCCAATTTTTATGCATTAAGCATATCTACCTAAATTATCATTTAAAAAATGTATTCTTTAATAGTATCGTACACTTTCTACTAGTTGTATTTACTTACATTCCCAGTTCCTAATATATACATGAATAATTTATAAAAAATACTATGCGTTATATATTAAAAGTTCAGCCACAGAACATGAACAGAACCTCAAAGTGGTAAAGACAATTGAGCTTCAACATATTATAATATCTGTTTTTGTAATAAACATCCGCACAGACGAAATAACACAGCGTAGACACAAATTGCCACTTAACTTTAGGGTTCTATGGTAGGACTATACAGTAGTTTGACCAGCAGCAGTAATAATGGTAAATAATATTGAAGCGATTTTGAACGAAACAGTTATATGTATGTATATTAGTGAGGCAAGCTTTCGACTACAAAATAATAATCTCGATAAAATGTGTATTAATATGATTTCTGATACGTGAGTATTACAGTTGGTAAATGCGAAAATGAATTTTAGTTAGGGAGAAATAAAATATTAATATTTCTGTGGCATTGCACAAAATTACCTATGTAGCACACTTTTTGGAGTAATATTTTCATGTTTATGGTGGAAATAACTTTTATTAGATACATTCTTATTTTAAAATGTTTTTACGAAAAATGACTCAAACTGAGTGTTGGAGCTGTAATGACTTAGTTGTAAAGCACCTTCTTGCTACCGTTTCAAACTTCACGGGGGGTAGCATTAAATTCACTCTCATTCTGTATTATCTGTGTGTATTATCAAAACAATGAATTAGTTTAATTAGGTGATGCAATATTTTAGTTTTGCAGCTGGGATTCTTTAATCTTATTAGTCATGAATCATTTATATGAGCTGTTTAGATAGCATTTTGCTTATTTTCTCATTTTAATTTTTTCTGACCATTATTTCATATTAAGGTGTCAGGTTTCATTTGATTATGAATTAAGTTGCTCGCCTAATTTATTCTATTTATCGTCTTGTTAAGCAATTACTGTTGCAGTTTTATGGTCCATGAAATGTGCGACCGTTGAAATAAATAAAAAATGTGAACAAGCTTGCATTCTGTTCAACGTACTTTTAAGAGAAATGTCATACATACTCTCTCGTATTTTTTTTTGTATTTTGAGGTAGGGTGTTTTTAAAGAGGCAGATAGCATAGGTATTTCAGCTTTTCCTACCATGGAATATCAAAGTCCCCCAACCTTCAAACATCTTCAACATATTCTATAATTCTCAATTTCGGATCCAACAGTATATATTAGGAGATTTTCTTTCCTGCCTAATTAAATAACAGACAAATGACGAGTTTATAGCCAAACATTTCCAGTTTTTTCACCTGAGTTTGTAGGAGTTAAGATAAGAAACAGTTGCTTGTGTCGATCCTATACGATACACATAACGTCTCACGAGGATAGTGCAAGACTCGGGTAACTCGGAATTTAACGAAACAAGTGTTTTTATACATTATAGAATCAAAGGTGGCGAGTTAACTGGTAACCATTGGAATCCCGAATGGGCAGAAGGGGAATTTTCCATGTTGTTTGAACCCACGCGCCAACGCTCTTAACGCACCATTTTATGATTACTAGCACAATACGCTACGCTTGCACTTTACTTGTTAACAAGAGGTGATGATATAAAAATGAATCATACCGAAGCATGTAAAAATATACTGTCTTCGTCACAGCAATTAGATTTTTTTTAAATATCGTTACCTTAACCGATAAATTTAGCAGGATTAATAGCACATCAAACAACAAAAAAAGCCAACCTCAGTCAATCAACAGAAGGTTGATGCTCAAAAAGTTTTCACCATAAAGCAAAACTACTAGTATTTGAATGTAAAAACGTTTGCTTACATAAAACGGACAAGCGTAGTGAATAGTGAATTATACTAGTGCTTAATGAATTAGTGTAAGGTAGGCTTGCGCGCGGCGCGGGTTCAAACGGCCGGGAAAATTCCCATCTGCTCATTCGGGATTCTAACGGTTACCTGTGAACTCGCCACCTTCGATTATATATAAAAACACTAACTTCGTGAAATTCGGGGTTACCTGAGTCTTAAACTATCCTCGTCAGTGATAAGTAATATATTATGAAATAATGGGTACAATGAATGAGTCATTTTCATGTCGTGCGTGCTCTTGCGTAGATGATAGAAACGGTTTTACATATAACAACTATTTACTCCTTATAGTTTTTAGTTTACTTATTTTGAATAATAATAATGCAGATGAATTTGTACATTAGTAATAATTGTGTTTAAAAAAATTGTAAAACCATGATCTAACATAACTGTAGCGTATTATGAATACGTTACTTTGGAATAAAATTATATTATTTAACCTATTCACACCTTTGTTTCTTTTTACACTGACCATCAAATTGTTCTGAACTTTTTTGTCCTGCATTTTCTGAGCACGAAAAGATGGAAGAACTTCCCTCATTACCCCTATCATTTTCCGTCTCTTTCCTTTTCTGTCCTTCACCACTACTACCATCATTTCTGGTATCCAGTGACGGTTTCTCCGTTTTAATATGACAGGATTCGACCAAACTTTGTGTCATTGGTGCAGAGGTAATAGAGGTATTAGGGCTAGCTTGGTTTAAATGCTGTATCAATAATGTTAATAGAAGTATTAGGATCCCATAAATGAACATCCCGTGAATAAATAAATAGTGTCAAGATACAAAATAAATAATAAGAAAAGCTTGTACCGCAGCAGCCAATTCTTTACTATCCCCGTCACTTGCTCGCGTTTCCTCATGCTTAACAATCTCTTGCTGTGGTGGTATTGCCGAGTGCATATCATCATTAGTGTTGGTAACAGTATATTTATCTCCGAACATGTCTGTTACCCGTTTCTGCGTTTTCTGCATGAACAGATTGAATGCCTCAACTACCTAAGAAAATTATTGTTAAAATTATCAGTAATATAATTTAACAGCCAAAATATAGAATTTGCAAAATATTGATAGTTTGTAGTAGTACAATGTTTTTGTCATCTACGTCCTCCTTCAAAGCATTTTCAAGACACCAAACCCTTCCCATCAAGCTTTCAATTGTAGCTTTCTGACTCATCAGCTCTTGCCTCAAGTCAGAATTCTCCTTCTTGCATTTTACTAACTTTCCATTCTGTAGTTCGTAAAGGAGCTTGTGCCCATCAAATGCAAGGCGTGTATAGTTGAGAGTAGAGGTTAACTCAGATGTCTTTGCGCTAGCAGCTTCCTTCTCATCGCTCAGACTTTTTATCTCCAACTTCAATTTATTTACTTGATCCTCAAGTTGCTTCTTTTCCCTGTCTTCGCCCCGTGTCCTTGCGATTCCATTCGATTGGGATAAAAGTTCAATCTTCTTCCGTAGCTCTTTCACATGATCATGAACGGTTACCAGTTCTGCCTTTTTCTGGTCATAGTGTTTGCGCAAATCAATGAACTTTTTCCTGTACTTTGCAAGCGAGTCTTCGCGGGTTTTCAGGACAGAAGTAACAATTTCGATCACGTCTTTTGAACTTTGTCCTCCGTGTGTTGTCGGTTTCTCACCCTCTTTCTTGATTTCTTCATTACTGGATCTGGAATTTGGGGAAGAGGATGCTGATTTTAATTCATAAGTTGGAGTCGTTGGTTGGGTGTACATCCCTTCAATCTTAATGAATGGCGATGATAAAGGTGGAGAAGATTCAGACCTGCTGCTGTCTTCCTTTTCATTCTGCATAATAGCAGCAGTAGTTGCCTGTCTATTGTCACTTTCAGTGCAATTTGATTTAGAGTGGCCATCCAAAAATCTGATCCGATCCGTGTTGCTGGGAATTCGTGAAGGCGGCGGTGGTACTACTAGAGTATGCCGATGCTTTGCATCCTTTAGACATCCTAAATCAGGGGCAGAAGCAAAAAGAAGAGATTACCCATTTTCTCCAGAAATAACAACACCACCAGTCTTACATTCTCTTGAACCTTTACCTTCCGCCATGATTCATGATCTACGCTGTAGGCTTTCATAAAAAAAGTTTTTCTAACGTGAAACGGCAAAGGGGAATTCACTCCAAAATGTAGGATAACATCCAGGAAGTAGCCTGCAAAGTCCGAAGTGCGAACGTACTCTAATGGGGTAATATTTATTTTTCACTGTGACTGTAAAAAATGATGATGCTTTTTCATAAAAGTACAGACAATGAAACTTTTTTCACATTACTTCTTAGCAGAGCACTGAATATCGATTCTACCTAGAAAATGAGGAAGCAAACACTGCCCACAATGACTATTTAATATTTATGTACATTAATCCAGTCTTTATTTCTGCAATTTTTTAGTAACGTTTATCAAATAATATACTTACCGTTTACTTGCTTGTGTATAGTAAAGTGTGCAAACCGTTTACCCGCTCACAACACAATTTTTTAGTTTGCAACTCAACAATGCTAATTCGTTAATGTCATAATTTGCACGTACAATGTGGAAATCAGACGAATTACGCAAATTAGGCTGCAAGTTATTTTTCCATCCTCCTCATCATGTTGCATCCATCCTCGAGTCCTCCAGCTTGAGTAGGCATAAGGTAGCAATGAGCGTGGATTGTAATTTGCAATGCAGATTGTCGGCAGTTCTTCAAACACACTGTTTTCATGTATGCTCGTTTAAACTCTAGTTTTTACATAAAAGGGATTTATCATTTCATTCATTTACTTTGACATGGCTGTATGAAGTCGCCATGAAAAAAAAACATCCCAATCTTCCTCACTTTCCTTTGTCAAATATGGGTCTGAGGCAGGAAGAATGCCATAATTGTGCTACAAGAAGTAAAATGGTAAAACCATGTTTTCTTCACTGAGGAAAGGAATGTAAGTAAATTAAAACTCTGGGTATTTGTATTTTATATGGATTGTATTTGCATCTGTATAATTTGGATACTGGCACTGGCTGACTATGTAAAAACTACGAAGTTGAATAATACCTATCAAATATTTAAAACCAAGAAGATCCTTCCACTGAATTCTTGTGCATATTCCAGTAGCCAAAATGTACAGAGAATTTATAAGCTCGTCAAAACTTATCTAATGGACAAAGAAATGTAAAACTGCTCAAAAACGACATAACCAACAAATACTTTCAATGATGATGATTATATACAGCGTTGTCACAAGTAAAGAAAAATTTTAATGAAAAAATATTTTGCTTTGCAATGCATACTCAGGGATTTTGTTTTCATTTTTTTTTCTTGTGAAGCTATTGCTGAATCAACAATACATCTATATTGCATCCTGCAGCTGCAACTTTATTTGAAAAGCTACACTTTTTTTGAAGATGAAAGAAAAACGAAGCAGAGCAGGATGGATAATATTACAAGAATGGCGACAGTAATGGATATGCCTTCTGATGAAGTACTAATTATGCGTCAGCAAGGAATGAAAAAATTAAAAGAGTTAAATGTGGATGAGACACACAATGTATTTACAACAACGAAAATAAAAAAGTAAATTGAAAGAAATAATACAGTGGTATTTATTTATGCATTTTTCACCAAATATCTGTATTTTGTACGTACATTTTGTGCTATATATTGATTCACCGTGCAAAATTTGTAACAATAACATATAATTTTATCTTATTGTTATTTCTATTATTTAAATGAAAACAATATCAATATACATCGTCAGACATCATGGGTTAAGCAGTCGGTAAACTAAATTAGTGTAAAAACATTCCGTCTGCTCCTATCTATTATCTATGTATCTTACCGAAAAAACACTGTGCCCATGTCAGCCTTTATACACACAACAACGACTATGTATTTACAAATAAATTGAAGATAGTTTTTTGGAGAAAAAATAAATAAACTGTTGGTATGATGCCACTAGGGTAATTTGGTACTAACTACTATGTCATTTTTAAGATAAGATATAAAGGAATATTTACACTCACACTAGTCTGGCATGAGTGGCATGATTCACTGAATGAGTAATGCTACATCACTGATACTAATTTCAGCGCAGCGCAACGGTCAAAACTTTCTGGAGTACTGCCGCTTGTTAAGTATTTGTATAAGTAAAAAGAATACGATAGTAGTTTCACTAATATTACATTGACATAATTGTCATCATAACATTGAATGGCTCGGGTAAATAATGAAGCTTAACAATCAATTAAACAGTCATTCTATCGCTGATGGGTTTCTCTAATTGTGGCATAATAGATACTATCATCTACTATCCTACTTGGTACACATGAGCAAAACACTTGATAGTACTCGCTGGCTAACTTACCATTAACCAACTACCTCTTAACTCATATGATTTCGTCTTTTACACCTCTTGTTTGATATTTGGTAAAATCATAAGTGGTTCCATGTTCTGCTCAACATTTTCAGTATTCCTATTGACATTCATCAAAGTACTCATTGTTGAGACACCGTTTCCAACTGGCTGCTGCGGTGATAATCCCGAAAAATGGACCTGGCGCAATTCGCTTTCCTGTTAAATTCGAAGGATAGTGGTTGTGGTAAAAGGAACATGGAATTCACACTGTGTGGGTGGATGCTAGCAGAGCTTACTCTTTATAACCTATTTACTGTTACCTATTATATGACTCACCTGAAACATATCCTCAGCTTCGCCAATAGTAGTTTGTCCATTTCCACTACTGGCTTGATTTGGTATTGTTTCTAATCGCATCCGTTTTGGAGGGATAGATGCACTACTGTGTTCACCGACAAAATACTGCTCCCAGTCAAGATCACTATTAAACCTGGACGGAAGTGTAGAGGTGGCTGTCTGTGGAATGCTCATACTCATGTTCGATTCTCCTTGGGCTTCATCACTATCACCTACACGTTTCTCCCCCTCATAAGTGTTCCCTGACAGTACCCCTACTGAGCGAGTAAATGCATGCAAAGTTGCAATCATTTTCTCTGTTTGTTGACGACTGTTTGTCATCATGGTCAAATTTTTTTCATATACCCTTCGCATGATGTAAATGTGGTTGTCCATCATTTCAGAAAGTTTTCTATCATCCACTAGAACACGATCGATCTCACGTGTTTGTTTATTTATTTCTACTCTAAAAAGCTCATTTTCTCCTTTGACAGCAACCAATTCCCTCATTAAATCGTTCATCCGATCTTCCATCTCTTTTCGTGCCTGAAAAATCTCCCATTTTTCCCTTTCAAGCATATCTTTTGTCGATTTAAGATTTTCCACTGTTGCGGATAAGTAGGATATCGTGTTGTCCTTTTCCTCTAGCTCTGTTTTGAAACGAGCTTTCTCATTTCGAAATTTTGATGTTGCGTTGTCGAAATCAGATTGGAGTTCTGAATATCTGTCACCCAGCTCTTTTTCAGTTGACCTTAGAAGTTTACGCAACTCTTCATTGTCTAAAGTCAAATTGCTATTCTCGGCTTTCTTTTGGTGGAAGGCTTCAAAAAGCTCTCTGTTCTCCTGTTCCAGTCTTTTAACCTTGCTCCCCTCTAGTTCAACCCATTTAACAATGTCACTTGAGTTAAGATGCATATCGACACAATTTCTTGAAGAGGTTGTAGAGGTGGAGGGGGGATCAAAGCATTCCTTGTGGTGGAAATCATCTTCACGCTTTGCATCATCACCCGTGTGGGAGTGCTCGTAATGTTTATAATATTTTCTTGGATTACTCATCGTACTATCGTCAGTTTCCGCAAACAGAGAGATGCTTATGCAAACGGTTGCATTGACTCTACTAATAGTTTGATAGTTTCGTATAATACAATATCACTTACACGGCCTCACTAAAACAGGAAAAAATAGCCGAAATTCACCAGGAAGAATTGTTCAGATCTGTACGGCATGTACTTTTGTACATGCATTCGTATTTCTCATTTCCCCTTGTCCACACAATGCAACCAGTCACGTTACAATAAAAACATTGCTTTGTGAGAATTGGGTTTTCTTGGCTTAATGAGTGCAAGAAAACACGAAAAATGGAGACGAATGAAAAAGTAGGTACAGTACAATGTACCTGGTACATACACGGTATTGAGAGCAGTACAGAAGATGATTTTTCAATATTTGAGTCATCAGTGTTACAGTAGCATCAAGCCTAAATGTCGTATGAGCTAAAAGGATATGTATCTAATAATAATAACACATTCCCTCGCCTCGTCAAGAACAAATCCTATGCAGATTTAGGATGTAACTGGAAGTATGTTAACTCCGAGATGAAACTATCGAAAGCGTCGATGAAACGTAAAGAATACCCATACATGCAAGTGCTTATACATAACTTATTAAATGGCTTTATAGTATAATATAAGGTAATCAGTAATCAATCATATATTTTATAAATATTGAGAACTTTAACCACAACACGATGAAATAGTCATCAAATTCGTTCTTACACTTTAACTCTGTGGTGGGAGGATTTTTCAAAGATATGTCACCACGATGCATTGGAGTATATTTAAAAATCAAAATTGGAGTCATCACTGACCGTTAAAACAATCAAAATTCCGTTTTTGGTCGTTCTTTGCAGCTTTAAGACCTTTGGTTGTATAGTAATAACAATAACTAAATGCACGAACCAAATCGAATCGAACGAACCGATAAATCGTAAAAACTCCCTAACGGTCTGTTGAAAATCAAATTTGGTTATTCCTTTGAGTTCTGTGTTAAACGAGCTTTTCAATGATATGTCACATATCATATTATTGATGGATGAAAACATTTCGAACCATCAACCGTCACTAACCGTTAACCTCAACGGATTTTTCTAAAGATTAATTCCATTGAAAGTACTTGATCTAATATAGATGCGTACCAAAATTGGAGTTGATCCGTCAAGTGGTTTTTGAGTTGTCGTGCGGACAGACAGACAGGATAGTATAATCTCATTAATTATCTCATCTGCGACTGTGCGACTTTGTCACTTTCGATGGTTACTGGTGCTAAACTCAGTGTATTTTTTGCTGTGTTGTTCACTAAATGAAACCTTATTCGTAGCCTTACTTCTTTCTTTCTTCACATATTCCCCATCCCCAATCCCCATACCATACCTAACGTTCGCACTGTGAATCATAACACCAATTATACATGCTTCCATTATATCAGATTTAGTAATATTTTCTGAAGGACAATAGCAGCAAAAAGTGAACTTTGAACTTAATGTAATTTTGAGTTTTCATATCCAGATAGTAGTTTTCAGTTCTGTAATTCTATGCCTCTATAAAATATAGGTTTTAGTACTGGTAATTTACTGCTCTTTCTTAGTATGTGCAAAAACCACATCATTATTATTGAGGATTATGCCTGGCATGGTATGATTCAATATGACACTCTCAAGCTAGAATTTCTGTAACACGTTTCAATCATATCGTTGTTTATGTAACTTATGTAACCCTCAAAAATTAAAGGGTGTTCTCAAATGCTTCTTGGCTGTTGTGATGACCGAGAATAAAAAAAAAATTAGTTATGATCATTATGACATGATGACCTCACTACTACTACCTTGTTGTATTTCATATTTCTGAAAGCATGTGGTGTGAATAAAGAGGAACTAAGGATGGAGAAAACTAATGAAGGATCACTACGTTGAGCACAGAAAAGACATGTAAAGTGAATAAATGAATTGATAAAATGCAAAACATTATTTCATGTAATAAACGTTGTTGTTGGTGCATTTATGCCTTCCAAAATTTGAAGTAGCAGGTGGCTGTTGTCCATGGCTGTTTATGGGGGGATTAACACGAAGCTTTTGAGTGATTAAGTCGTAAACAGTAAATCGTAAAACATGTTAAATTGCTAAATTGTACTTTAGCATCACACAAGCATGGCTTTACTAACTGTAACATTGGGATGAGATTGTTTTTTATTAGTTTGTTTTTAACATGAAACCAAAAATCACACAGCACAAAGATTTTTATGGTTTGAAAAAGAGTCCCAATAATATCCTAAGCAAATAGGTTAGAATTTTATGACTTTTGTATGGTACTACTGCCATATAAGACGTTAACCTGGGTAAAAAATAAGACAATGATAAGCTGTGTGCTAATGTGAAAATAAAAAGTTCAGCATTGCTCACTGTTGCTTCATAAGTACTTCAATATATACAATTATACTTAAAACAGCATATAAATACAAAGATACAGATTACAAAAGATCGTAACTCTCACGCATATTATTTGTGTATTCACATTCAACGAATCTTTGTTTTCCCATGAAAACGACTATCGTGCTGCTGCAGCAATGTGCACTCATTGTTGGCATTAAAGATAAAATAGAACCGTCGAAAGTCACATTCGTAAATTTCGTAGATTGTTACCATTTTTTTATTACATTACGGTGGTATATAAAACAACGGTAATAAAAGTTTCCCTGCAAAGTTAGTAAATGAACAAAAAAAAATTAGTTTGAAACAAGAACTTGGTCTGATTTTAATGCACACATTTGATTGCATTGTTGCTCTTTGTCACTTCTGTCCTTTAGAATGCATTATGTACTTAACTATTCCTTTTCAATAATGAAATAATGACATTAAGAATTGGGAAATAATTCATAGGAATTCAAGGGAAGAAAAGGTAGTATTGCCCTGTTTGTGAGTACAAAAAGTCCTTGGCGGTTTCTTGATGATTATGGCTGTACTAATAAAAATGAAACAAAAGTATAAAGCTTGCTTTGGATTTACTTTGATTATGCAATAATCAGTTTTGCACATGAACAACTGATTATTTGATTGAATTCACCAAGGAAAGTTTTCTTACCATTGCCATGCTAAATTAAATTAAATTGACAATCAAAAGTCCTAAGCTCAACAGACAATATTTAAGAAGGATTATGACATGCTAACCGTAGTTAACTATCAGTGTAACGGTAGAAGTGGGCTGACAACATATTGTGATTTCAGCCGTCGCTGAAATCTTTAGAAACTTAAACATAATTTTTTTATATTGCAAACAACCATAAGAGTAGTAGATCATTGCAACAATTGCAGGAACTTACCAAAGCTTACCACAAAATTCTTCAATAAGGCAGTCTCATAGTGCCCCAAGTTCATTACACACGCAGAAACACAGTTTTATACGGACTCCAGGGAGTGACTTTCAGCGTCAAGTATTCGTAAATTGTTCTGAGACATCAAAAATGCAATTAAGTGCGAATGTGAGTTGAGGAACCTGCTTTACAATTTTTGAAACATTAAAAAGCATCTTGTTTTTTATATACATCTCTCAAAAATTATGTACTCTTTGACTGGAAAGGGAATTTGTACGTCAGTAGGAATTGTAACCTTACTAAGTTTAATCCACCGTATAAACTGCCAGGAAAATAACATCACAGGAACCACTGGAATTCGTGTATGTCTATAATCATATTAATCATCCTTTACAAAACATTGAGATAACTGTTGCAACTACAGATAATTAACAGTTTAAAAAAATATGCTTGTATTTATAGGACAAACGAGGAGCGGCTTACGCCGGTAAACAATTGTATTTTCTACACCATACCCCCAATATTGTACCGTCAATAGACTCGCTCACCTTATAACAGATTGATTTTAAACCTTTCATTCTGAATTCAGGTGGTCATCCTGGCGGAGGATATGGACAGGGTGGAGTCGGTATACCCGGACTTAATAATGTTGTACGTTTTACGCAACAAAATGAATGGTTCTTAAATTACAAAACTTGATCGGGACTAATTACTGGTAACTGTCATTCTTTTATCAGATCCAGTATACTGCATACAATACTCTTTTAAATAGAGGTAATCATGGTCATTCATTGGGATATGGAGGAAGCAGTCATGGAAGAAAGCTCACGGTAGATCAAGCAATAGGAATGTTTGGACATCATAATTTAAACAGGCCGTACCCTTACACTGCAAGCCATGATAGTTCAGGTCATGGAGGAGGGTCGGGGCACGGGGGAGGTGGCGGATACAGCGGAGGGTCAGGCCACGGGGGAGGTGGTGGATACAGCGGAGGGTCAGGGCATGGTGGAGGTGGCGGATATCCTTCTCACGGACGCTAACCAGCATGGACTATTTTCAATCAGTACACATTCTGGCAAATATCGTTACACTATATCATAGATCCATGCGTCAATTCCGTACAAAATCGATTAATTATATAATTTGATCCAGTTAACCCGAATGATGATCATTGATCACAGTATAGTATGCGCAATAATAATATGCATATAATATGTGTATCTGATTGAAAGCTAGACGAATAAATTAAAATAGTAAAAAAACACAGCACAACAATTGTATTACCTATGTACATTTTCCCTTGAAAACCCTTTTACTCGCACACACAATTTTAAACGTACAAAGCATGCGTGCTAATAACAACTATTAATCCGTTATTAATAATCAATACCTTTTATAAATCTCATGCAGATAGGTTTGTTACACCATACTTCAGCTTGTGCCTTCCATACTTGCGGAATATATAAATGTGACAATTTAATAGGGTGATTGAGAAGATGTGAAAAATCACATTTTTTGTTTGGAAGAAGTAAAGCTGCATGTTATTATTTAAACGTTCAGAAGCCCTATGCCCGAGGCAAAAGAGGACGACCAAGAACACGACTAATGGTCTCAAGCCATAATTTGGATTTTCTTTAAACCCTTAACACAATTAGTCTTTTACAGCAAAAACTATGAAAAATTTGAGATATGTTGCATTTGCAAAATGAATACAAACTAAAAGAAGATACGTATTACAT
>JAHZMZ010004356.1:0-10616 GCA_027743805.1 Lepidocyrtoides sp. E14 | reverse complement strand
TTTGTTGCGAAAACATTGTCGTGTTATACAACGTCCTTGGGGATTACTGATACGGTAGATGAATAATATACCGTGTGTGTTTGTGTGTGTACAGACAGAACCACAGAACTCGTTAAACCTCAAGTATTTTTTGTTAAAAAAATATAAAGTTTTCCTTATTGTGTGTGAATTTAAATAATATGCATGTTAAGTCTCAAATCCAACAGCGACAGCTCACGTGTGTCTCTGACAATACTGGAAAGAGCTACAGATATTTTGAATCGCTTTCTTCGTCTATAATTTTCTGTCCCTGAGCGTTGTTCTCATCATCATCATCAACATGATTCCGAGTCAAGTTAAAATAATGATGATATGAGAAAAGAGAAGGAAATATGCAAAACTAGAAAAGGATTTTGCGTCTTTCCTTCTCTCGTTTCACATGATAAACACATCCAGCATTATGCATGAAAAGTCACTTGTTTTAAGGATGGATATGTGTACAGAAATAAATAGGAGGAGGATGCGAAGAAGAAAGATAGTCGTAATGTTGCCGAAAAGAAAACTTAGCCAAGTCAACTTAACTTTCCCTACTTCATCTAGACTCAACTAACTTTTCCACCAGATTTTCCTTCTTGCTGCTCTACAGGATTTATCTAAATAAGCAGATAAAAAAAAATTATTCTACACAGTCTGCCAGTCTTCCTCTTCTTCTTCACTTGATTCTCTACCACGTTTCTTCTTGCCATTCAGATTGTTTGGCTTGTTGAGAGAGTGTGTGTGGTTTTGGAGTAGTGGTAGTAGGACGGACTCATTCCACTGGAAAATATAATTCGCCACTTGAAATGCACTACTAACTACTCAAAAACTAAAGAACACAGACAATAATATTTTTTAGACCAGACCAGACCTGCTTCATCGTCGTCCTCGTCCTCGTCCTTTTTCCAAACGTCCCTGTGGAATACATGAGTAAAATGTTGAGGGAAATGATGATGACGATGATGAGAATGTTGATAATAGAAAAGCTTTGATGATGAAGACGAGAAAGTTGATGACGAGTGCAGTGAGTGCACGCACACACACGTGTCTCTGTTAAAAACACACAAGTTGATGATGATCATGATGACAGGAAATGTAATGTGTCGCCTTGGGTTTGAGTAGTAGTGCTGGTGTAGATTATGCATGCAAGGAAAATGCAAAAGAAATTGCATGAGTAACTGCTGCCTCTACTAGTGAAATAATTCATTCATGAATCATCATCATCATCATCATTCATAGAAACAAGTGCATCGTGTTGCGGTGGCGGTGGTGGATAGTAATAATAACTTGTTTTTGTGTAAACAAGCAGCAAAATACGTACGACATAAACTAGCCTGATAATATGAATAAAATGTGTCTGTTTGCTTTGCCTTGAATGGAATAATATTTTTTTTTTTTCACTTTCTGTTATGATGACGGTTACAGCTTTCTAACCGACAACCGGTGGACTATACGAAGTAGCCAAGTTTTATTACTATTTTATTTTCAAAGGAAACCGACTAGACAAACAAAATGATGCAACTCATTCTTTTTTTTACTCGTCTAATTATTATCGAAAAAAACGAAATAAACAAAATTCAGTACATTTTATTTCAAAAGAATGGTTTCGTCTACAAAGGCGTGTGTTTCTTTTTTTTGGAAAATTGTTATTACTACTCACTAACTAAATGGCGTCATCACCACCACCACCACATGCATACAAATCTTCTGTCTGGCTGGATTGAATCCTCCAATTTTCACACCCTTTTTCGCACTAATATGTGTGGAAAGTGCACATGCATAAAGTACACCAGACCAGACCACTTTTTCAGGTGGTAATACTATAAAGCAGGTGTGTGTTTTAACTAACTACCAAGCTATTAAAAAAGGACGTAAACAGCCCATACAAATGATAATGTAAATAACGCAGGATTTCAATAGAGTAGCACACGCAACCTACCTCTCTTTCTCTCTCAAAAAAAAATATATTATTAGCTACACTTGCAATTACTGTAATAATGACACTGCCATTGACGGAAATAGAGAAACCAAAACAGATTTAGAAAATGGGAATATTTTATACCTATTATTATTACTATTGCAGTTTCACCGCCGTGCCACCACCATCACCATCTAACAAACTATGTTTTGCGTCTGCCATTTTACTACTACACTATCGGAATCTACTTTCCACCCAGACAAAACTTGTGCTTTGAACATTTTTTTTTCAGAAACTGAATTGAGCATAAAATGTAGCTAATAACAGTTAATACGGTATGGCAATTCCGCATGGAAAAAAGTAGAGAAAAAAAAACAGGGAACAGTTACGAGTGTGTATTTATAGAGGTAGTAGAGGGGTAATCATGCAGTCACGTAGAATCAATTGAACAAAAGGTAACAGATGCGTTTAATGTTGGTTGGGTGGGTGGCTGGCTGGTTGGTTGGTTGGTGCAGCAGTTTATATCTAGGTAGCTATTCTATTCTCTCTTTTCCCATTGAAAACCATACTCCTTCTTACTACCAAGCATGCATGCCTTTCTCCATCTTTTAGTTTTTTTAGCTGTTAAAATAACATACCAACAACAAATAAAAATGATGATGATAATAATGATACATAATAGCAATCACAATTATGGGATGTTTGTATTTTACACAAATTATGCTTGAATAGGTGGGCATTTTTCATTGTAGCTTTGACTTTATTAGTTGGGGCTAGTTGAAAACGCAAAATTTAAAAACGTGCAACGCAATTCAATTGTACAGCAGATAGCGATATACACCGGAAAGTCAAATATGTCAACCATTTGATCTGCTTGTTTTCTTATGCATATTTTTCTGACATCCAAACTCTACAAAATTTTTCAACGTTAGTTTTTCCATAATAAATACGTAAATACATCCTAAAACCTAAACAAAACTAACCTTGTCCTCCTCCATCTTTCTATCCCATTATCACCATCATCATCCCTATTCGTTTTTTCGATTTTTTCCAACAAAGAGCATTACTTTACACGAAGCATATATATAACTGTGTACATTTCATGAAAGAACATGCTACTTTTTAGCACAGCAACTGAAAAAAGGTGATGATGATAAGCACAAAAGTTTTTAATGTTATCCACTTTTTCATCTTTTTTCCCCCTGTTCTTCTCCTCACTCCACTCCCCCTCACTGCACAAAATATTAATGATGGCTAATGTAATGTAAACTAAAGAAAATGTTCGAGAGTAGGTATGTAGTAACTTTCTTTCCCACTTTAAAGTTAACTGATGCAGTGAACTGTTCAAAATATATATTATTTTTAAAGTAGAAAATATTGAAGAGAAATACCTAAAAGAGAAAGCAGCTAGAGAGATGAAGAAAACAGAAGAAGAAAAACTTCCTTCTTAATGATGCTTCTTCTTTTCTTTTCTTCTCTTTTTCCTCTGCTTCTTCTCAAGTACACTTTTTTACGGTTCACAAGATGTCAGATAACTCTTGCTAATACTTTTTTTTACTCTTGATATATTATGTATTTACGAATGACTTTTTTTTCTTAACTTCTTTTATACCTCTGTTAGTCTCTTGCTGCATGCAGCTGAATAAAAGTGAACAGTAGCAGCAGCAGTCCAAACCAGGTAAGGGTGATGATGGTGGTGGTGGTGACTCGTGAGATGATTATTGCCTCTTATATTCCCCTTCTTTTTTTCTCCTAATTCACCTTGCCACTTGACTTGACTGGCATTTCCTTTTTTAACTTGATCACATCATCACATCACTGCATTTTCCATTTTTTTTTCAGAAAAAAATTGTACGCATTTTGTAACATGCGGTAGCAAGCAAGTCAGGGAGAAAACGTCATTCCAGTCGAAAGATGATGGAATCCATCAAAAGCAACTTTTTTTTCTGTTTCCTTCCTCCTCCTTCAACGAAACCACCTCAACTTTCATATATTGGCTTTTAGAGGACCACCACCAGCAGCAGCAGCAGCACAAAAGAAGGAGGAAAGTGAAAGGGAGAAAAAAAATATGAGTAAAAGTAGAAAGTTGACTTTGGTTGATATTATATTGGCGTTGGTGTGAGAAGAGTAGAGGAAAAGGAATAATGTAAAGTAGCAGCAAGCAAAGCAAGCAAGGTGGCAATGCGTCACAAGGGAATCGTTTACAGCCTCCCACTTTTGATGATTTTACAGCTCCACTAATTTAAAGATAATGGAAGAGTAGTGCACATGGGTTTTCTCCATATTCTCTTATTTTTTTATGGAAGCTCTCAGTTTAGAGAGAAAAAAATATTCATATGTGTGAAAATAGCAGGTTTTAAAACACCACTTTTTTTGATGCTTCACATGGAATAATGCAGAGGATGATAATGACGATATATAAAGAGTGCAATGACTTTTGTCGATAGGTTGAGTGTGTACTAAATAGAACCCGTTTTTTCCCTAGTAATCCTCTCATTTTGTTATTTTCACGTGTCCCATAAAAAAATAGATGGGTAGAAGAAGAAGAAGCGTCTTTATCTCTTCAGGTCGTGTTACCGTCAGCTTTAAATGAACACCATCAGACCAGGTACAAAATGGTTAAATTAAATCCGACAGTCAAATGTTTACTGTTTTTTTTACGGAAAAAAGGTTAAATATCAAAAGTCTCATTTTCTTTTTCTTAAGTACGCAGTTTCAAGATCAGTTTCAGAAGAGATTTGGAAATCCAGTTGTTATTGTCGTTGTTGCTGTCAATGATGGTAGGATGCTGGTAATACTATAGGACATTTTTTTCCTGGTAGTTCTGTCACACAAAAAAAATTGTTCATAACGAAAAAAATAAATACATATTCCAAACTAAATTAGAAACTTAAAAGAAGCCTAATGTCTATATTAACCTTATCGAGCCCATGTACTCCAAACTTGTGTGTTGATGATCTGTTCGTATCGTATATATTTATATATTTTTTTCTCGTCTCCATTTTCCAACTTTTGATTCCACTCTGAGCACACGAGAGAAAAGCAAAGGCATAAAAATAATAGGCAAGGTACATAGCACAATCTTGTAACTTAACGCGGCAGGAGCAGCAAGCAGCAGCAGCATCCAACGAAACATCCAACTAAAAGTTCCACTTGAGTTGTTGTAACAAAAACAGAGGATCGTAAGATTTAATGAGAATCCAAATGACTCTCAAGTTGTATACCTTCTCCTTCTTCTTTACACCTATTATTCTATTCACTGTAGTTGTAGTAGTAGTTGTATGTTGTATGTAGCGACAAGCAGATAGTGTGGTGTTAATACAAATGAAACGACCAGTGAAAATTCACCAAACAAGCTCAGTCTAGTTTTTCCTTTTCAGAGAAGGAATAAAATACGACTAACTATTATTTTTACACCATTTCTACTCGTCTCGTCTCGTTTCGTGTTTTCTGGTGTGGTGCTGGTTGTTGTAGTAGCTGTAGTAATAGTGTGCTACATTTTAGGTAGAAGATTTTCTCAAATAAAAGAGAAAAGCATCCCTTTTCATTATGTTTTATCGAACGTGTAGCAGTAGCACTGAAACCAAACCAAACCACCTACGCAGTAGTTGACATCAAAACATTTTCTGTTTTATATTCTTTTAAACTTTATGCTCTGCTTAGTTAGTGCTTGGTCAGTCCAGTAGTGAAGGAAGGAAGGGCAAAAGTTCAAATTTTGCATAATATGCGTCCTCCTTACCGCACACCGCACTAAATCTAGAATAATTGTTAGAGGCAAAAGAAATAATAATAATTATGTAGGTAGTAAAGTTTCTATGAAAAAGACTGTATTATCTAAATAATAAAATTATCCTTCTTGAACACAACCTCGGGCTGGATGTTATTTCAATTTCCAAAAAGTTTATGGAGGTGAATGTGACATAAAATGAAATTTTTGGGATAAATGGTAACAGCCTCTCTTTCTGAGAAGCATGGTGGTAAATGGTAGATTTACTACCGCAATAATATGTTTTAAGGTAAAAGCTTCAACATTACGATTTATGTATGCAGTTTGGATTTTAAAAAGTTTTTCGGGGGAAAATTCTCCCAAGGCTAGTTAGGTCATTTGAGTGGTAGGGTCCACTGACTGCATCAGACAGGACATAGTAGCCGTCATGCGGTTAATAGTTAGTCCAGTTCTGAGTCCAGTACAATTGCAATGATAATTTATTATCGGACTAAATCCGAGCTGAAATGAGTGACCTGTAAAATTATGGTTTTAAGAAGGAAGAATAAATGGCAGGATTGGAGCAGCATGTTGTGAGTGTGTGTGTGCTTTATTCTATAATAATTTACATAAATAATCAAATAAGCATACATCAAGAAAATTAAGGAGGCAAATGTCCTTAAAAGTTTTTAAATGCCACACAGCCAGCAACACACATTTTAGCTTTTTCTTGTCCTCCCAATAATCTGCCATGCCACTACTACTACTACTGGTAGCAGTTTTTAAAGAAAACTATAAAATTCCAGTTTGGAAAAAGAGGGACACACACACACACCACACCACACCACAAAAAGTCGATATGGCATCATCACCATTTGCTCAACATGGTGAACGAACACAGAATGGGATAGCATGAGCTATTTTTGAAACACTTGTTTTTACGCTATTAATTACACCAAATGTTATAATGTCTTCCTAATAGCGGGCTGACACTGCCATAATAGCAATTTATGAATATAAAATATACATAAAAAGTAGGAAGTTAAGCTAAGAGAGAAAGCGAAGCAGCAGCAGTTAAGAAAGAAAACCAACAAGGAACAACAACAACGAACAACTTTTTCATATCAAAAATATTTTCCCTTTTCTTTCCCTCTTCCACTTAAACTTAAAAACAGCAAGAGAAGACGCTATGGCTGTGGACAGAGGTAGAAAATCTTTCGAACTTTTGGGTACCACTTAGTGAATTGTGTGGAGTTGTGGTATGTATCTTGCTTATCATGTTACCGGGAAATTTTTTGGGAAGAATTTCCATACCTGCCCAACTAATATGATAGTTGGTACTGCTGCTGCTGATGATGCCAATGTTTTTTTTTCTTTTTCTCCACTCTATCTATTTTACAGTTTAAGCAGGCAGATGACGATGAGGGTTTATTACTACTGCTGCTGCTGCTTAAGTTAAAGTTGTAAGTGAGCAAGTTTTTGATAAAACAACAACTTTTTATTAATGTCATCTTCATAATATGCATGCATTCACAACAGCTTACTTAAACAAAAAAAAAAGAGTTAAAACCAACAGCCTTGTACGCTGCTTTCTCTATTCCTCCCTCCCTCCCTCCCTAACTAGCATTTTCTAGGCTAATAATAAATAATGGTTTTGTTCAAGTGCAGCAGTAGTAGTAGTTAGTGTGTGGTATGGTAAGTAAGTTAAGTAATGTTGCGGATTGTTCTGTGTCTTGTTTATAAATTTTTTTTTTCAAAATGATACAACTTGTTTACTCGCTTGGTGGAAAGAGTTATGCTCTATTTCTGCTCGAGTTTGGGTGGAGGAGGATGCATGGAATGGGCGCATCTTTCTTTATTGCTAATAAATAAATTTGCGTATGAATATTTTACAGCAGATTACGCGAATGTACTTGTGAGGGAGGGATGGACTAGTTTCTGTTTTTTTTAAAAAAGGCATAATAAAGCTGTTATTGCTTCCGAACTACATTGAATAGTCATTCAATTTTATAAAGCTATTGTAATATGCTCAACCAAATTGTATTAAAAATATTGGAATGCATTTTGTGCATTGCTTTATTTTCTATTTTTTTTTGCATCAGTTCATTCATTGTACTAATTACTGTACTTAAATTTTTGTAAGGAAATAAAGAGCATAACAAGCAATTGGAAAGTCAAGTGAAGGAAAGTATTTCATCCTCCACTTTCCTTCATTGTGTAAAAGTATCTTCCCGACTTTATAGACAGTTTTAGAAGACAAGTTAGTGTTGTTGGATGAAAAGAAAGGAGATAGAAAGGGACAAAAGTTTTGCTCGTCTTTTACATTGCTGCTTCTGCTGCTGCTGTTGTTTGTAGTGCATGCAGCCACTCTTTTAAGCTGATAGCGTTTCGTTGTAACGAGCGGATAATTCATGGCACGGTGTTGGGGTAATTTACCAAGATTTATTAGGCGAGACACAAACACACACACACACAGACATTCTCTCTCTCTCTCTCTCCCACTCTTTCTCCCTCTCTCTTTCTTCCTTTTCATTAGATCTCTTTTCTCCAGCCTTAATATACTTTCCTCTTTGTTCATTCCACTTATATAATTATGTGCTTACACAACCTCTATCAAAACTAACAACATAACTATACATGTTTCCAGTGGTGGAAAATCTTTCGACCCACGAGTTCCAAAATTTTTTTGTGTTAACATTACAGGGTATGAGGGAGGCGGGGATAGAGATGGAGTCAAAATATCTTGCTTATATATTATAAAGTACCGGGAAATTTTTACATAGCAGTACTATGGAAGAATTTACATGTCTGCATACAAGCCTTTAGTACTCCTTCTTATCATTATACAACCCATTTAAATTGAGGTACTTTAGCAGATAAAAGAGAAACGATGTAGTTTTTAGTAGATGGTAAGAGAGGACGGGATGCAACGAAAGAACAATTTTCACCCATTCTTCTCCACTCGCTCCTTTTCTCTCCATCTTATACTTCTTACAACAAGCTTGTCTGAAAGAGATACATGCCTGCATGTGTAGAGAGAGATGGTGAAGACAGATAGGAAAAATAAGCTTTTTACTGCTACTTAGCACACATACACTATATGCTAGCAAAGAGTACCAAAATGCTAATACCTTTTCAGCTTCCACTTTTTCATAAACATTCCGTCACAATCACAACAATGTCCTTGTTTTGAAACCAAAGTGTGCCATGTCCATGTCATATTATCAGTCTCTAAAATATTTAAGTATAGCCTCAAGCTTTTTTCTTCCTTCTCCTTCTCCCCCTTCTCCTCCTCTCCCCCCCACTCAGTTTTCTTTACAGCCACTACCCATGAAAAAGTAGCTGTTACTTTTTTGTATGCACCAAAAAAAAAGTCGAGAAAGAGAATGAAGAAGAAGAAGAAGAAGAAGAAGTAAAGTAGCTGTGAAAAGTCCTTTTAATTCGGTATTCCAACTTTGAGCACAAAGCTGCTTGATCTTTTGTACACTCAACTCAACTCGCACACAATAATAATACATAAAGTAAGTAAGGAAAAAGTAAAAGTTGTCTAAGTAGTAGGGAGATAGGTAGGCAGTAGGCAGTCACATTGGTGAGCATTTATGCTGAAGAAAGTAGTAGGAGTAGCAGTAATTCCATATTGTGTACCATTGCGAAACGAAAAACAAAAAGTAGACTTTCAAGGGACATGTAGTAATCCTTTGTGGAATAAGTGATTGCAGTAAAGTAAATTTGACGGTATTTTGTGTGACAAAAAAAAAAGTTTTTTGCTTTTGCTTGTGGTTTTAAATATATTTTCCCTCCTTGTTTTGTTATGCCTTTTGTGCTCAAGCTACTAAAGTCAAAGAGAAAAGTGGAGAAGAAGAAGAAGAAGAAACAAAGTTTCTTATTTTTTTTTTATCTTGGCACTTTCTCTCTACTTAAGTCTGCTACACAACCACACCATCACCGCTACCACCAACTAAACAAAATTTTGCACTATGCCTAGCTAAAATACACTGACAGACTATATCACTACTGTGACGTTTTTTTTTCTTCTAGTTTTCGTTTCCCCAAAACGGTGGTGTGTTGGATAGGATAATGAATGAGTATTGAGATATGTGCTGGCTTCAATAATAATCTCCTTTTTCTTTTTTCTCCCTCTGTCTCTGTCTGTATGTACTTTTCTACTTGAAAGGTGACCTGCTCTTGTGAAATGGGGAGAAGGAAAAAAAGTTTGCAAGGAGGAGAGAGTCAGAGGAGAAAAGAGAGCGATAACCCATAAATTGCCTGGGTAAATTAGTTGGTTTACGATGTGTGGAGACGAGCAGAGAGGACAAAACTATTTGGCAAAGTATTAAACATTTTACGTCTTTGGTTCTCCTCGTCTCCTTCTATCTGCCACTAGGTCTGTTTCATATTATCCTCTGTTGTTATGCAAAAGTGCACACAGAAACACGGTCACACACACAACAACAGCTTTGGTAGACGCCAAACACAGTTTGGGAGACTGGCAAGGCAAGGTGCAAAATAATATTTAAACTTAACTTGGGGATATTAGAGGTTTCGCAATAAAGGATAAAGGTACTTGGCAAAAAAAGGAAGGTTTTTTGAATCGAAGCGAGGCGAGATACCTTACCAAGACCAGACCACCTTAATATATTTTGAAGGTCACACTCAATCACAGAAAAAATATCTGGAATGAAATAATTAAGTGGCTCGAAAAAATTTACATTTTTTTCGCAAAAAAACGAAAATAAGGAAATATTATTAAGGTAGGTTATTGGAATAAAACGACAGCGTTTTTTCATTCCGTCTGCTTGCCTTTCCCCGCTTGAAATATGATTACCGACTGTCGCAAAAAAATATATTACACTATTCCTCAATTTATTCTAATGATATGACCTACTTTACACATTTTCTTTCTTTCTTTGGCCTTCTTCTTAAAATTGGCTGTGATTTTCCATCCTCGGTAAAGAGCTTTTTACCGCAAAAAATAAA
>JAHZMZ010004355.1:0-12722 GCA_027743805.1 Lepidocyrtoides sp. E14 | reverse complement strand
CTCTGCTCCTTCAAAATAAATATTTTGCTTTTCTCCCTCGCCCCCTTTACAGTTTCCTTATATGAAACAAAAGAGCAGAAATATAAAGAGCGCATAAAATGATTTTTGGAATGCAGCTAACCTAGTAAGTACTACACAAGTACACACGATCGTTCCTCAAAAACAGTATTATAGTTACGATGATGACATAGGTAATATATTCATATATTTTAGTACATACTTTCAATCTTGTAATTCAGTTTGACGAAATTGTGAACATGCGAAAGAAGGAAAGCATGGCGAAAACAGTGAGGAAAAGCAATCAATATAAAATGAAGAGTTGACACTGTCACAGAAAAACATGAACGTATGTCGTCGAGGGAGTAGTGCAGACGAAATAGAGTCATATGAAAATTAATTTAGAACGGCATATTAGCCAACAACAAAACTAGATGATGAATAAAGGCTTTTGATTAAGTTGATTCATTATGTTGCAGAGTAGATTCATTTTCTACATGGCATGCCAGCACATTAAGGCATCCTTATTGTTTTGCTAGATAGACATGTCGAATGGTTTTGTGAGAAAAAAAAGACTCTGGTGTTCTTCTTTAGATGCATATATATTTTCATAATGAATGGAAAAGAAATCATAAAAGACATCGTAGCAGACTATAAAAAATACATTGATTTCTTGGAACAAGGCGAGCGAAACAATGCTAGTTATAATTACTTAATTAAATTAATTACACGAATTTCAATAGACTGCTAATATTCTATTTTTGCACAAATGTATATTATGTACATTTTGCATTTGCTACACGTTAAGTCTTGCAACGGATGCAAGTAGGTAATGTGTCTGAACAAAGTGATTTTGGAAGGCTTTTTATATTTATGTATTTTTATTCCGTCCGGAACAGTGTTCTCTGTTTGCGGATATATGTCAAATCTTGATAAAAATCGGGGGAAATAGAGCAGTTTTATTTCAGCATTTTAGTAGTTGTCATAAATTGTATGTTCAGGTTGTTGAGTTGAATTAAATATAGATTGAGTTGTAAATAAATACTTTTAATATTTATTCAGTGTAGATGTTCTACTAATGCTCTATTGAATATCTGCTCCCACATTTTCAATTTGCAGGAAGGTCTCAGTAGAGCCATGGGTGTATGTATATTATTATTTATGCATTTGTCATCATACTCATATCGAAACTTTGCCAAATTGGAAATATTACAGCAACCGGTATGGATTCGGGAAAGTAGAAAATAGACACTAGCATTTTTTTTTCTAGTTGAAACGTCATTTTCTGAACAGAATAAAAATTACATAGAGTTTCATTTCATGTCTAGTACCACCAAAAAAAAACTGTCATGATCGTCAATCATAGTGACTTTTCCCGTATCTATTTGCTCACAGCCGGATTTTGGAAAAGTACACAGAGGTCAGATATTGGTGGAACGGAAGAGAAGTTGCCGTAGCGAATGAATAAGTATACTTTTTACATTGTAAGCAAACGATTAAACGGTTTCAATGAAAGACAGCGACCAAAGGCAACTAAACTTGAACAAAACCTCTGTTGAAAGGTTGACATGTGTACATTGCTGCAAGAAAATGGCGGTAGTAAGTTCTCACATCTCAAGATTTTATCATCGTTCCGGTGATGACCGTGTGAGCTTTCTGTATGCAGTACAGGACACATACTGAATAGAACGTAATGATGTGGTAGCAAAAAGTAGGTATAAAAGTTACTAATAAATGAACACCGATTTGCTGCAATTTTATATAAAAGATTTGACAAGGCAACAAACAAAAGTATTTGGACATTAAATTGTGAGGTTGAATGGACGCATGGAACCATTATTTTTTTATGTTTTTCACTACGCGGAGATTTCGACAGCTTTCAGTTTCAGATTTTCTTCAATACACTGCTGCCCGTATCAGGACAAGAAACGAGATAAGCTAGTCCATTATATTGGAAATTGGTTAAAATATAATGGGCACTTAGTATCTAACTTTTCTCCAGAATCGAAACCTCCTAACAAACCTGATTGGTTTGGTGATTGGTATAAAATGGCTTTCTATATTTTTTTATCAGCGTCATGAGAAATAATTTAAACATGGACGCAATCCAGTTATATTTACAAATTAAATAAATTATTCGCTGCATGTTCATAAATCAAAACAAAGCAACTAAAGTTATCTAAGATCAGAAAACTTGTATTATTTCCATCATAATTATGGACAATTAATCAAATCAATGTGGCAATATATCGTAAATGATTCAGCATTTGTTATTGTCTATGAACTGCTTGGAACTTCAAGCAAATAATATAATCTGATTATTGACGTGAGAATAATCTGTTTTTGATTTCTTATTAAAATCGACGAGTCTGACATGTTTTCCAGATTCTTATTATGGACAATTAAAATTAATCAATGATTTTCGTTTAATATATTTTGGTGCTAAATCACAAGCGTCTCTTAATTACGGTTGGCCCAGTACAATAAACTGGAAGTTCTATTTTGTGACCTTTCCCTGTCACAATTGATATATGATAATACTGTTCTTTCGTTTCCATATCAGTTCAGTTCAGTCAGGTTTTTTTTCCTTCATAGCCATCATCACCACCACCAAACCAACAACACTTTCACTGGCGCCATTAAATTTTATGTTATTGACAATGAACACCTACACACAGTGCCTCAATCTGGAATAGTACTTATTATTATTATTCTCCACACCTTTGTTATTATTACTATGAAAACTGCTGTAATTCCAGCCACAGAGAAGCTCATTGTACTGTGCAGCTAGCACATTTTCCTGTTATTGTTACTGTTCTACCATTCCGGTAGTGTGACTGGTGAAAATCGGAGAAAACTTGTTACTTCATCTAACAAAAGTATACACAGATACGGTGGGGTGGGCGACCGGTATCCATAGGTAAACCGTACTACACACGTTAGCTCATACAACTGCAACTACTCTGTGAATATTTAACGGACTTTTTCTGATGGTCGAGCAAACAATTTTCTGTCATTATTATAAGAACTCCGTCATTGCAGACTTTGTAATAACTAAAGTGGATTTCATTTACTGTGTGCATTCAAATAAATTTTCAATGGAACAAGCAGGCAAACCAAGTAGAAAAATATTGGTGGTAGCTTACTAGCCAAAAATATATATGTATCTTTGTTGGTCAATATTGTCAAGTGTCAATTGAAAGTAGTGGATTTTGCAAACACAAGTAAAATTATATTGATAATTTCATCTGCATAACAGGAAATGACAGTGAAGGAGAAAAATCATTTTCCCCCATTACTAATCCAAATACTATCACTATGTAGCAGGAAAGTGAACGCAAACCTATAAGTTTACACAGTAAGTACGTATCTTTGTTGCGTTATTTGCCAGGCATTGCATAACATTTTATCTATTGTAAATATAACAGACAGAAAGTGCATAAATATTTTGACTGCTTTCATCAACAAAACAATAATATTATTCCGCTGAATCATGATACTTAAATGGGGCAAAAAACTGAGCGCTTTATCTAGCAATGTTTTTTCTTCTCGTTTCTTTTTGATTGTAAGAACTTACTGTCGTGGTTTCTCTTTAGAAAATACCAAGTTTTTAACGGTGAGTTACGCAAACATATTATCGTAAATTATCCAGATTACGACAAGACTCCAATATTTACGCAGACAAAAGAACCATAAATTGAAATTTCAGCCTCGACTAATTTGGTAAAGGAAATTCATGTTGGGTTGATTAAGCAATTAGCGAAATCGATGCCAATTTTTTACATGTTTACAAACCTCTGCTCAACTTTTGCATTTCGACCAAAGCCATTTTCTGTAATTTTATTATTTCTCTATATAATTATACTTTAGATATGTCTAAATCATAGACTGAGCCGTTTAAAGTATAAAAAGGCTTTCCGTGTTGGGGCACTTATAGATTTTCCGTTACTTTGTCAAATTTTATATTGTCTACTTTCAGCTACTTTTAAAATTATAGTTTTAAAAAGCCTGGTTTACAATGTCAAATTCCTGAGCTGCACTGTCAAAACAGAATTGCCACTGGGCGAACATTTCAGGCTACTTGTAGATAAGTTATACCTCAAACCCTAGTTTAACTTTTGTGTATTTTACACCATTTTTTCATGACTATCGGCTATTGCAAATAACTTTCGACCTTTTTGTGTAAAGGTTTGTCCAAAAGACTTTAATGTATGTAGATGCCTATATTTTGGCTTTTTTGAAGCCCCTTTACAATATCAGTCGCCACCAAACCTGACTAAACTTTTTTTCTTGTCATAAATCTTTTGCTTATTAGATTCCAGAGTTTGCAGCGCACAAAAAGTCGAACTTTTGTAAATTTGACAATCTTGACTTGGATTTCGACAATCGTTACTTTCTTGTTTTCCTACCAGTTTTCAGTGTCAGATTGTATAAATTTGAGTATTGTCAGTCTGACATTAGGCAAAGTAACTGTATATCCATTTATGGATATGCACGCCTCATTTGACCTTGTGAAAGAAGGACAACTTGAAAACAACATTGAAAACATAAATTGATCCAAATAAGACATTCAGATAAATAAATACAACAACCTTGGCTTTCCTCTTCGTCTTTGAAAAAAGAAAAAAACCTTTCTTTAAGCCAGTATCTATGCAAAAGTGTAATAAAACACATTTTTTGACACGAACGAAGAAAAGTGTTGAAGTTGTGTTCATAATAATCATAAAACTTGGTGTATACTGAGTTTTCCTACAAAGAAATTTCAAACATTTTTTTGCATGCAAACAAGTAAATTAACGAGATTGGTGAATAGTGGCTAGGATTTCTTTGTGTATCATCATGAATGTTCTTGGCAGGAAAAGTGCATGAATGCAAAATATACCGTCTATTCAACTGTGTATTTTTTGGCCAAAAGCCTGGCCTCTTGGCCATTGTCAAGGAATCAATTATGCATGCATATTTTTCTTTGAGATTGTCCTGATTCCGCGACATTCCTTTTCAGTTGATGTATTTATTATAAAAAAAATAGGTTGAAAGAATACATTCATTAAACTTCATGTCTTTTCCTTTCGTTTTCTCCTTTTAGAATTGCACCCAAAGACAAATTCTAATCCGAATTATTCAGGTCACTTGGCTGTTGTGAGGGAGTTGAACAGCTCTATTATTGTTCTCATCGGTACTGAAGAAAAGTGAAGGATTTCTTTTGAAGGATCACGACTATCACCACAAACCATCTCTGCAAAATATACACAAATATATTCCCGCACTCCATTTTAACAACATTACCAAGTCCTTTGATCGCCTATTTCACGAGAATAAAATATCCAATAAATAATCCAACAAAATGAACTACCTTAATTGCTGCTGTCTTCTTTTTACCCTTTCCTCCTTCCTTGTTGTAATCATTTCGGCATCTGCCATTTCCTCTCAAGAACTGAAAGATTCTTCACCACTCACAATAGATGAGGATCCTTCCATTGACAACAGCCTCATGATGTCGCTAAGCAAGAAGGCCCAGTGGAAAAACTTGGGAGCTGCTTGGGGAAAGCGAGCTTGGGCTGATATGCAGGTAAACTCAATTTGAAAATTTAAAAAAAATAGGCAAGTTTGGTGTTATAATCGTATTCATAAATTCATTAAAATTAGGTTCCATAACAACTTTTTTTTTCTGTTTCCACCTCACTTCACTATGTGTTGCAACAAATTAACAAAAGTGCTGATTTCTCAAAGAGATACATATATTGACATTTGACTTGTTTTGATACAATCTCTCTATTTCCACTGCCATCTTCACAGTCTCACAATGCCCTTAACAGAGTGTGTAGACATTTGACATGTTCTTTTTAATGATACGCTGGTATATTCATGTCTACTTCCGTATTGTCAAATGTCCAATTTTCTTTCCATCCCTTTTCTTCTTTATTACAGCCTCGCCGCTTACCTGAAAAATACGTAGTACATAAAATGCATACACCTTCAAGAAACCTAGGCCAGAGAATATTGAATAGAAAATGCGCATTAAAGGAATGAATAGAAGTTGATTTTCATCATTTTTACTCTAAAAAGAAAGAGGCAGATAGAATTTTATATAAAATGAATATTTTTGTTAAAGCTGCCTCCACAGCCAACATCACCACGTTTTTCATTCTTGAGCTTGTCTTTCCGGTAAATGTGGCCTGGAAGAAATCGTGCGTCATTTTTACCATTGTAATTGAAATAGTAGGACAGTGTAAATACAACGTAGTAGTTCACGCTGGGAACAAGAAACTTGTGGAATCATTAATTTCTTGTGACGTGAAAGAAAAAAAACTCACAAAGTCAAGTTAGTTCAACAGTCAGCGAAGCAGTTGAGATGACTCAGTTTTTATATTTGAGACACGAATAGTAAAAGAGAGGGTGATGGGTATAAAATGATACACCAAGCAAGTTTCGGTTTCGCCAAAGAAAGTTAACTCGTACGTATTTTTTTCGGATTTTGACATGAGAACTGTGCCCATGGGATATTATGATACTTGACTTACAACACGGATACAAAACCTATCGTTAGTTATGATATGTATTGCATTATGTGAATTAGAAGAAAAGTTGGCTGAAAAAACAATTGGAAAATTTTGTTCTAAATGTAATATCTACTTTTAAAACTTACCCTACCTCGTGCTGTCTATGTGCGCTTTTTACCTTGGCCTTCTAACTATTTTTAGGTGGATTTTTTTATTAGTCAGTGTTATTTTGCCGAAAAAGATGATTTTTTTTGGGATGAAAATGTGAGCATAACGTAGAAATTTAGTTATTGTCACATGATCATATTTTTCCATGACAAATAATGCTAAAAAATCTAACTGAATTTTGTATCAGTGGTAAATCTGATTATATATGGCTTGAAAATTTATTTATAGCTCACATTTTGTGCAGCCAGTTCAAATCAGAGACTGTTTCTTGTTTTGACTAATGATGCCTACGTTGCAAGATTTGAAATATAAGCAATTTAGATAGAAGCTCAACAAATTTGATTTTTTTGGTGTTCCCTTTTTTCCATTAGCCTTTATTTTTTTCGTACTACTGCCACTACCGCATTGTATTTGTTTTCGTTACTGGTTCTTTTATTTACCTGAAACATTTTTTTTTTTTTTTGCAAAATCTGCTTTTTCCAGCCATACATACATCCCGTCGTCAACGAAGAAAATAAGATTAGGTATATGAAAAGTATTGTTGTTTGTTTGCTTGTTTTCGGCACTTTCTATGATACAAAACAGAGTATAATGAAAGAAGAATTGAAACTGATTACGAGTTTTTTTTCTCTCTCCTTCTTTCTCTTTCTTATATATGGACCTTCTTCTTTTTTTCTCTCTCTCTCTCTTTCACCGTTTGTCCGTTGCTGTTTCTTTCATATTTTTATTCCCTTTTCTGGTAAAAACCCGTCAACATAGAAGGCGTGGGGCAAAAGAAGAGGATGGGATCGCCTAAGTGCTGCCTGGGGAAAGCGAATGGCTCCTTCTGTAGCAGTACCAGACTTTCCTGTTGATCCCAGCAATGAGTCCGAGGAGGCTTTCTACGGAATGGACAAGAGACCATCAGAATGGTCCGGTCTTAGAGGTAAACCCAATTTCTTTCTTCTTTTTCAAGCTTCGACATCTCTTTTCATTCATTTATCACACCAAATGATGGATGCATCAAAATCCGCGATATTGTTGTAACTTTATGGCCAAACGAGATCTGTCAGGCAGTCACTATCTGCAATATTTGCGATAACCTTATTATCTGGGTTGAATGAAGTGAAAACAGTATGAACGAATTTTCTATTTTTCTATGCTCTATGGGGTTACTCGAGTGGTGAGTCCGGCGTGGAAGTACATCAGTCATATCACCACAAAAGTCAATAAGAGCGTGTACAAGGTTTTAAGGGGTTACTTTTCAGCTACCGTTGCCAAAAAATATGCACCTTGTTCAGTAACAATAAGCTTATTTGAAAGAAGTCAAATATTGTTTTTTAAATCATATATTCTCGTTATTATTATTATTTCTTTATTCCTTTTCAGTGAAAGTTTTTTAGCATTGCCGCAACAATATGAAAACTCACAATATAAAAATTTCCCTGTGGGCAAAATTCGACATGGGAGAGATAAAATATACTATACGACTGAAAACAAAGTTCAAAAAGATACACTTTCTTTTGGTGGATACACAATATTCCTATTTTCCGTCTAATACATTTGATGAATTTGTGTGCTTGTATTTGTACGCTCATTCATATAAATTTTGCTGTTATGTTACTCACAAAATGCTCAAGTAGAAGTAAAGGTAGGCGGAAAAAACTACTTTCCAACAACAAAGCAATAACAGTAATAGTTGCTTCCTTTTTTGGTCGTCGGCATCCCATGCCTATGGTGGTCGCACTGTAGGTAGATAATAAAATAATCAAAGAGCTTTGCAACCGCGTCTTCTCTCATAGCTGGTTGTGTAGTCGACTACAAAAATGTTTAAGTGCTCACTTGGGAAAAGGTAAAAAAAAGGGTGGTTGCTCTTGTTGTTCTTGTCTCAAGCAGAAAAATGGATAATAAAATAATAAATAAACGGAAGCATTTTAAAGTAGGGATTCACCGTTTTTGACCACTTAGTCAAGGTACGGTGTGTGGCAGGATGTTGCCGTCGATCAGATCTAGTAATAAAATGAATAGTTTTCATCCGTCTTTTACGTGACGTATTTAAAAAGATTGTGCTGAATTATTAACGAAGCTTATAAAACTTACAAGATGACAGGGGAGTAGGATGCTACAGTAGTAGTAGGAAAAATAGAAAGAGCTTAGTGCAGTGCAGTGGACTCTTGTAACTATGAAATGGAACAGAAGAAACTTTGTTCTTGAGAATTTTTTTTTCTGTCAAAGGACAGCTTTCTGAGACTTCTTTCTTGAGGTTAAAAAAAGACGTTTCATATAAAAAATAGAATAAAATAATAATATGAAATGTACTGCACAGGGAATGTCGGAAATGTGTGTGGGGTATGCATGTATTTATATTTATTTTGTAGACTTTTTGTCTTCTACATCAAAGATTAACACGGAAGCTTAAGTTCTTTATTCAATCCACATGGAAAACGCTTGATTTTCTCGGAGAGTGAACCAAATGGTGAGGAGGGCTCTGACGTAATAGAAGGAATTTGCTCCTTTCGTTATTCAGCAATCTGTATGCTGTGTAACTTGCGTAGAACTGTACAAATATAAATCTTTTATTTGCATTTCGGAACGAGAAACCTTTAAAGTACAATGACATGCGTTGGGATCAGTCTCCAAGTTTGTCTTCTGGTTCTGAGAATAGTTTTTCTTTTTGTCCTTGTTATTTTTTCACAGGATGACGTTTAGGTATGTATATAAAAATACATACATGGCTTTATTTAAGACTAGAGCGTGAGCGTGAAGTAGTGACAATGCTTCTGTTTCCCATTAACACCTGCATCACCTAACAAGGCCGAGTTTTGAGAGTGCAACGACAATATAGTAAAGTAGCGAAAAGGAAGCTTAGTGCAAACTTTGGGATTTAATAGATAAAATTGGAAAATTTTTATAACGTTCGGTTGACAGTTTATTTTTCGTTTTCATGAATGAAATGAAAAAAACCAAAGTAAGTCCAACAAACTGTTAGAAATAGCCAGGTGCCAAAATTTGGACAGTCAAGCTACATGGCTTATTTAAAATTCTTCGTAGTTCCCGACTCTGTGTAAAGCACAACACATTTTACAAAAGTGTTGCTGTGTATACACTGGAAACGTGTAGGAAAGTTACATAATATACATAAACGAAATCATCAAAAAAAAATGCAGAAAGATGAAGCCAAATAATATGCGTGCAACTTGTGTACTCATATAAGTCTTTGAATTTAAAACAAAAAATGTCAGTTTACCTTTAGAAGTGCAAACATGTCGGTACATTCAATTTGAAGAATTGTACAAAATTTAAGCCTGAAAATCCCTGTCGTGTGGGGAATCTGAGTCTTTTGGTTATACATAAATAATGTACAAAGCAAATACGGTTGAATGAAAGTCCTTAAATATCTAGACTAAACGTTTGGCAAGAATATTGCAAGGCAATCATGTGCGGATATGAAAACATTAGTCTGTTTCCGTTTTTTCTTTTTGAAATCCTACTTTCTTTCTCCCACTTACTTGGTCAATTCTGTAAATTTTAACTTGATAAATTCTTACCCTACTTTAACAAATATTTGTTTAGATAGAAAGTAAAAGTTTTCGGACTCTTCATGTTAATGCACAATAACGTTTGAGGTAGACGCTCTACAAAATTGCTATACTTTTCTTCAAATAACTTTAACAACAAAAGACACACAAATGGAATGCCTTACCAAAATTGTGCGGAACAAATTAAATACCAACATGCCATAAAGGAAAAGTTAACGGCTAATTTGCAATTCTACTAAATTACATTCCACGAAAAGGAGGAAAATACTGCAAGTTAGCAAAAGAGGTGGGGTGATTACATTTATGTCAAAAATGGTGTGGAAAACAGCAAAGGGACTTGCATTTAAATATACAATCTAATTAAAAAATTTCCCTTAGGTATGTATTTTGGTTAGCAAAATATACTATACTTTTATTTTTTCGTTCGATTAGTCTCTGGTCAGCTTTATAAACATTTTTCTTTTATTTTACTTCTCTTTTTTTTCTCCAATGATCCTAGAAAGAAAATGTCCAAATTCCAACATTTATTGTGTCATGCATAGATACAACTAGTGCAACAAAATGAGTAAAGCTGATATGCTCATAGTACAAAGATCTGATATGACGGCAAAGTCATGTTGTGAATGATGTGGTTTTCATCCCATGAGTTCACTCTTTTATTTTATTTTTTCATTTTGTGTCTGACTTTGCCTTGCTATATGTATTCTTTTGGATTATTCATTCTACTGCTATAGGACATAGGAGTAAAACAACACGACATGACATACTTTACATTCCATTCCGACACATTCACCGTTCTCTCTTATTACCATTCACACTAATTTGTACTATTTAAAACAGAACGGAGCTACATACTAGCAGCCACCCCTATGACTTTCGCAAACGAAATACAGATAAATTCTGTAATTCACTAACATCAGATTACTCTACCAACGACTGCTCTTGATGGACTTTTTATGTTATACACATGATATACACGTAGTTACCAGTGTATTTATTTAGTGTAGTAGACAGTAAAAAAAAATACTTGTGACATGACATGAGTGAAAGATCCAGATCTTTGAGCAATAATCCCTTTTATTTTTATTTCAGTTTTGTCAAGGTGCTGTACAAACAGCAGTAAAACTCTCACAGAGCAATCCTGCCTTAATTACAGACAAAATTTAATTAGATTAAATTAAATGTATGGACGACCTTTGTTGGTTATCTCTCTGTATGTTATGTTTATCTGACTATGTATGCATACACTTTAACTGTCATCAAGGCAACAGACCAAGACTTTCATTTCCATGAATGCATGCCTTGAGTCACAATCAGTAAGATATAAAATGTACAATGTCTTCAGGAGAGACAAATTTAAGAGTGTAGAAAAACAGGGAATAGGATAATGACAACTTGAAACGTTACTCGGACCCATTGCCCCGAGCTGAGGGAATATGACAAAAAGTGTGACATTTGTGTGCTGTGTGTGCATTTATGATAGGACGAAGGACAGAGTACATTATACATGTGATGTAGATTACTTATATTATTGCCGTGGTAGGTGTCTGCATTTTCGGCTTAATAAAACACATTAAACGACATTTCGCTCTGTCATAATTGCAATTTCTGAAGTCATTTTCACCATATGTACTATAATCGTGTAACCTCTTGATTAAAAATGACAATTGTCATTTAGTGTTGAAGAGGAAATGCTTTAAAATGCTTATACTTTGTCAAGATGAAAATTACGACTAGTAATTAAGTGCCTCCCCAAGAGTATTAAAGTACTTATAGCAGGTAAAGATGATCACCAGAATTTAAAAACGATAAACTCTGTATACTCATGAAACAACTTCATATTCCAAACGACAAATAATTTAATAAGGAGAAGGAACTGTAATGCAATTAGTTTTCCATTTATTCATAGCTGTCAACCACAATTTGTTGTGACTCCTTCGTGAAAATTATCAAGTTTACAAAAGGTAAAAAAGGTACGATGACAAGTTAATAGACATGCCACTGACTGAGAGACGAGAGCATTTATGCAGCGTGTCATACATCTTTCTCTTTTACACCCCCACACACACAAATAGCAAAAATGGCCCCTCGGGAAATCTTTAGTCGTCATGCTGAAATGAGCAACATATTTACTTACACATTACACATACCGTGTATGGAATGTGTATGTACTTCGAAATGTTTTATGAACACAAAAAAAATAAATGTACCAGGTGTTTTCGTTTATAACCAGGATAACCTAGTATATTATGCAATTCACTTTGACAATTTTTTAGAATGCAGTTCCGATCAACTGATGCAGCATAAATTACCAAAAGTTACTCCATGGTGAAAAATTAATTATAATTGATCCAATGTTCCGCCGCCGATAGTTATAATCATAAATAATATTTATAACTGTCAGCAAACCATTTCTCATACTATGCGATATAGAATGAGAAAGATCTCATCAATTTCAAAAGTTATTTCTCAATTATTCAAATCTTTTTTGTTTGTTTGTGCTACTTGCAGGGTCGTGGGGAAAGCGCGGTGGTGGTGG
>JAHZMZ010004354.1:0-12827 GCA_027743805.1 Lepidocyrtoides sp. E14 | reverse complement strand
TACCTATATATGTTCTGTCCATAATATCCATATATGAAATGACTAGTTTGTCCATTTTCTAGTTACTACATAAAATTTTATGCATTCTATTCTATTCGATCAGTAGTAGATTGAAAATGCAATGCCCATGGATCATCATCATGTAACATTCAGATTCAGGAATGAGACCACTTGACTCAAACATTTTATAAGAGCGTTAAAAAAACCAAGCATATATATATTTTAAGCACGGTGAACTACAACAACTTACTTGAAATAGGGTCATATCGTAATATTGGCGGTAAAAAGAGAAATACTCTGGCGGAGTAAAGCTACTTTACATGTAATATTTCTAGTAAAGTGTGCGAGTTCTTCCTTTTACACTTGTATATGGATGTAGTAAAAGTCTTCCTTTTTAACAGCAGGGAACACGGAAGACGGAAGGATAGCTTCCCGAACAACAAACTAACAATATTACTATTACATTATCGTTATCATCATCGTTTAGAGTGTATTCTGCGGTTTTAGCATTTTACTACCCTCATCGTCGTTCTCGTAAGCATTGCATTATTTCATTGCATGGCGATTCCTCTACTACTGCCGTCACGATCGCCAGCATGATCACCATCTGTATTGAGTGAGCATTTTGCTGGCGTCCGCTTATTTCTCTAGCCATTGTTGTTACTACTACCACTACATAAGAAATGCTTGTTAAACTCAAGTATTACAACATCACTACGACGTTTTTTTTGAAGGTATAAATAAATGCACCACAGAGAAATATAGGTATACTACCTAGGATTCTTTCTTGTGGTACACATTTTTATTAGGCGTTTTTGTACATAGTTGCATGTATGCAGAATAATAATATTATTATTGCAAAGCGAGAGGAGAGAGGAAGCAAGGATTTATCGAGTGTAAACTACTTGCTGGATTTTGGAAAGCACGAAAACAAAGTGAAATTTGTACATTCTAAAAAAATTGTGTGTAAGCATTCATTTCATCTAGCCAGCGTAGCGTGAAGAGTACTGCATATTATAAACATGTACATGTGTAAGTAGAATATCTGCTAGGCTTATAAAAACTAATCATTTGAGACTAAAGTGCAGAGCAGCGGAAGAACGGATAAAAGAAAATTTGGAAAGTCTATGAAACGAATATAGATACATGCCTATGTGCATGAGTTCATACAATGTACCTATTTATACATAAATAGTTGCGCTTCTCGGCTGATAATAATGTGTATGGGCTTTATTGTAAAAGTTACGTACACTATTACGATTACTAAATAGTAAGTTAGGTGGGGAGCTGCTGGTGGAAGTCTGTTTTATAAGGTAGTAGTGACAAGGAAAATCCTCTCTCAAATTAGATTACTCTTATCCTTCCATTTTACATTCACAACTGTGTGATTACTATACTATTATGGATGGAAAGTGGAGCTTGGATTGGATGTGTGAAGAAGAGAGTATTTTGTGTAGTCAGTGGCTCAGCTAGCAAGGCAAGCCGAGTTTTTAGTTGATATTATTGAAAAAGTTTCCGGTTGTTGTTAATAAAATTTCTTTGTTGTATAATGGCAGTGGTACCATACCGCTAAACTTGTTGGGAGAGAGCTGTTTTTGGTCTGCATTAAACGCTGTGGTCCTTATGTGGCGTGTGTTCATGTTTTTAGCACTTTCAATTTTCAATATTTTAGGATGTAAAAACGATTTCTCTCTTGTTACCATTACCCATGCCACAATATCTTTTTTGGATATATATATGTTCATGGTTAGCTTATAAAATATTTTGTAGTGCTACATGTTGTATAGGTATATATTTTATGTAGGCATGTGCGCTTCATTTTAGGGAACAATGACTTGCAGAATACAATAAAAGATTGTAGTAGTGAAGCGAAACAAAGTTGATATTTAGTTTCTTTCTGGTAGAAACACAGGATTGCCTCATGTATGTTAAAGGGGTTGTTGTGTATGCATGCAGTGCTTTATTACTACTTATTGAATTTACCTGCAAGCAATATTCATTAGCAGTTTTTATCATCCGTGCAAACTTCATTGCTTCTGTTGTTCGTTACCTTTTTTTTCCTTATCGTTGTAGAGCTCAGCAGAGCAAATTGGATTATGTAGTTTGTCAAGTGTGACTTTTAAAACTTCAGTGTTAATCATACAGAAATTTAAAATGAAGAGTAAATTGCCTAGGGTAGGTTTTGTAGCAAACAAAGAGTTTCAGGTTTTGGATGCCATTTTATGCAAATATTCTTTCAGCCAACTTTCCGCCAAACGTTTGACGAACGTTTTTGTAGAGACCACAATAAATACATAATGATTTAAGCATGCGTGGGAAAAAGTTGCACTTGTTGTCAACTGTCATGATGATTTTCTAATACATTTGTCGCGTTTGTCTCTCTGCACTGGCAGTGTAGAAGTTGAGGTGCTGTTTCCTTAAAATTTGGTTCGTGGTGAAGAGTTAATCAAGGGACTGGATTCTGGATCCTGTTTTCTCTACTCGCATGGAGGGGATAATAATATTTTTGTATGTCAATTTGCAGTAGCAGTGGTATTGTATGGAGCTGGGGTAGTATGAGACACATAAACTCAGTAAATTGCTTACGTTTCTTGAGCTCCCTAACATATCTGAACTGCTATATACCTATTCGTAGCCATTTGGTTTTTTAAAGCCTGAAAACTTTTATCTTTATTTTTATCACAGTACCCCATGTTCTACATTTAAATTTTCCCCCTAGTTGTTTAAATAGGAATGGGGTCTTTGCATGAGAAAGAAAGTTCAATTCTGTGACTGAATATTGTCACTATTTGCAAACTGTTGTATTCGTATAAACACGTACTGCTGACTTTTTCATATTTCTTTACTAAATATCCGAGATAAATAAATATAACTAAAGTAATCGCAGCAGACAAATAGGATAAGTCTTTATTAGAATCAAATACAAAGCAAAATCTAAATAACATTACAAAAGATAAAAATGAATTTAGAGAAAAAAGATTCCCCCGGCTCCTGCAAACATAAGATTTATTTCACTTGACTTCATCATATAAAATGTATCATTTTGCTTTCAAAGCAAACATTTCATAGAATTCAGTTTGGTTATTTATGAACACTGATGCTATGCTGCAATGAAAGCGATACTTCTCTCATGAAGAAAGAACCCGATTTCGCATTTTTCTCTTCCATATTGTCAGAATTATTTTCTTAAATTAAATACCTTTCTACTATCATGATACATGCATACATGGCGCATTTGAGAGAAAGGCAGAGGGGAAATATCATCAGTATTTTGTTAGACAGCTCGTCATCGACTTTTTCAAACGAATTCCCTGTTGTTTGTGTGTATACCTATGTACATACATGCATACTTACTTGTTATGCCACCTAAACACTAAACACACAGTAACAAACGTATTTCTCCTCATATGCTATTTTGCCAAAACATAAACAACACATAACGATCATGTTAAGATTCTTCTAAACTATTTCTCAAGATTTCCATTATTTCGTGGACAAAGTGCTTCATATTCCATATTTTTATATTTATAAAGCCTTAATCTATATGAATACATTGTACCTCAACTTTACTGTAATGGAGCACGCAGGCTTTTAGTGGATGCTCAATAATCTTGGTCGTATTGATGCTTCTTCTTGTTATTTTCAATGCTCTATTTTTCTTGCTCAAAGGGAGTAATCCTATTTTCAAAAAGCTATCAAAAATCTATGCCTTCTTAACTCTGTACGCGCTCTTGCCGTTCTTATAGTGTCGGTGGTGGAGAAAAGAGATGACATGATGGCAATGTGGCAAAGTCGAAAACTTCAAGGAAGAGTGATAGGATAAAAATGAGGAAAAGGAAACGACAGGGGCCTATTATTATTGTTTGCTGTACAAACTTGTTCATCATCAGAAAACAAAAAAAGTTGTTATCTAAGAATTACACACACGAGAATTTTTTCTATAAGTATAAGTATAGAGCAGCTTAATACGTGTATACGAAAACTATGTAACATAAAATGGAACAACGCAGCATAAAGAATGCTCTTTCTAGGAATTTATTTCCCTTGTCTATGTCATTTAATGTGTTTTCACTTCGAGTCTCATCCGTTTGTTCCTAAAATATCATCACAAAATGGCGTTGTGCTTGTTATAATATTCTATGAAAGAGAATATTAGTTTCATGAAAAATCCACCCTTGTCGTTTGAGTCCGATGAGATCAATGCTGTCTTGTTTTTAAGGTATGTATTTTATATGCAGCATCAATGAAAAAAGATTTTTGGATATACCTTAACCTAGCATACCACTGCTAATGTAAGAGTAAACAAACAGCTTGAGATAATATTTTAACAATAAAAAATAAACATATTCTATCTGCGTGATTCTGAATATTTGTAAAAAAAAAGTGGGAAAGTATGAAAGAAAGTTAATGAGGAAAGTAGTTGCACAGAGCTTTTTTAAAGTATTGCTTTATCAAACTCTAACAACAATGCAATGGAACCTAGGCTATTCTCACACCCACGTGCTTATCATACTGCAAAGTCAAATTTTTTGTTTGTGCAAGCAACTTTTAATTCTTTACTTTTCACAGTTTACTTAACTGCTTACTCCTATAAAAAACAAAAATTAAACCAATGGGATTCACGACGGCGTTCATGAAACATTCATGATGCAAGAACTCTGTAAAATAAAGTAAATGTGCTTTTAAACTAAAAAGTTTTACACACATTCATTTTGGCCAAAATAAATATTTTCTAGCTTTTGATGCTATTCTCTGTCAATTTGTTTCTTCTTCATGATCATGACTCAGGACATTGTACAGTTAATTACAAGACTTTTTGAACATACTAGGTCCAGTAGGCTGCTTAATCATTCATTTCTTTTCTTTATAGCCATGCTTTTGATATAGTAATGCTAGATTAAAATTCTCACGATCAGATTATTTGAAATATAAAGTTACCATCATGTAAATGTTTAGAGTAATGCTTACTTACTTAAAAAGGATCTTAAATTTTTTAATTTATGCATCCAGTGCGCGCAATAGGGGAATAGTAAACGTCTTCACAAGTATAACTAAATAAATACAAAATGATTCAGAACGGAAGCTAGGAAATGTATTTTTGTCCATAGTATTACAGTTCTATAGAGAAAAGGGATAATGTAACAACTTGAATAATTTCAAGCAAGTGAGGTGAACTGGACTGAGAAATGAGAGTGACAGCGACCATTTCCAGGAAACAAAGACATAACCCACATTCCTTTTTTTTACCGCGCTGTCATCATCATGAACATCATTATAAGCTATGAACTCTTGAGCTTGCACATGACAATAAAGCGTGTACTGTGGTGGGGTGGGACTGCTACTACTCTATTTGACTCTACGCTATATAAATTTTATCCCAGAAACTTTGTACCAAACAAAAATTGCTTCACATTTAGGATTATTATGACCGTCCTGCTTTGTTGCGTGCTTCAAAGAATGTGTTTTGTACAGTTACACACACACTTGTTTTTAAATATTAAGTTTATGTGCAAGGCACTTTTGTATTCCGGCACAACTTACTAATAATAACCTAATCTTATCCGGGGATTATTATACAAGATAACTACCTAAGTGAGTATAATACCAGCCAGTGCACAAATTACAACAACAGGGCACCATTCGCAACTTTTGCTGCGTTGTATGACCAGTGGTACTTTTAGACACTTGGGACCATTTTGTGCAACTCTCCACCACTACCAGCACCACCATTCACTCTACTACCTTACACTTATTTCCTGAATTTATAGCATACAACCCACAATGCTCCCTTTCTCTCCGGATATGTTTTATGTTTTCATTCGTCTTTTTAGAGAAGAAATTCTTACAAAACACACAAGATAAAATATTGTAAGCGAAAGTAAATAGACATTCATTCATGCACTACAAACCTGACAAGCCACCACAAGAGGCAAGTTGTGTATTATTTCCACTACTACTGCTGCAAGGAAGCTGACTATTCTTGAAAAAATATAAGAGAAAGTCTAGTTTTATTTTCAAGTGGGAGTTGTTGAGGTCGTGCCACCTTGTCATTCCTACTCTATTATTATGTTGTTGTATTTCATGATGAGATAAGAGGGAAGAACTACTACTTATTTTCTTTTCTACGATTTGAGCAAAAGGCTAATATAGCATGTCATACACTGCCAGCATTGCTATTATATTCTAGTAGTTTGTTATGTATTCTGATACAACGGGCAATAAAATATCGTAATATACAATGAAATAACTTACAACTAACGATACAAGATACTGTGATGCGGCCCGGACAGAGTAGGACAAGAGTTACGTCTAACAAGCCAATCAACAAACAAGTTTTTTTTTCAGAGCTGTAACAAAAATGGTAAAAAGTGGAAAAGTTTATAGGTACAAATTGACTTTGAGAAAGTGGAAAAAAAGAATGCAGGGAGATGGGAGTGAAAATGCTAGAGCTTTTTTGAAGAGGAAAAAGTAAAAGTGGAAATAAGTTTTATACGATGACAAATAGTGGAAAAAAATTCTGTAAACATTTTATATCGTCGTGCCTTTTTTTATAACTGTGTATAATAATAAGCAAGGAAGAGAAGCTGTCACTTTACGTGTGGAAATATTATGCGAGAAAAGTAGCTCGTTTTATTAGTATTTTTCTCGTTTTCTCTTCTTTTTTTTCTCTCTCTCTTTGAAGAAGTAGCGTTTATACATGACTGATCCAGAAAAAGTAAAAATACACAACGACACAACACCAGTTTTTAGCATATCCACAAAGTAAACGGTAAAGGCACGTCTGCTTAGTTCTTCAAAGACGAGGAATTTAAGTTTGAGGTATTTTTGTAAAAGGAAGGGAGTAATTTTTAAAACAAAAAAAATTTGTTGAGGAGACGAAGTAAAAACATGGAAAAAAGTTCATAATTTCCTTCGCCCTTTCTTCGTTGTCGTTTAAATTTCTTTAAACACACTTTGCATGCATGTGACCACAGCCATTTTTCATCAAGCCTTGTACTATTTTTGAAGAGATGTAGCAAACAAGAAAAAGTTTTTTTTTTGTTGTTCAGTAGCAAGAAAAACATTATAGGTACAAGATGATGGGTTTTACAGTTTCAACATGAATTATTTTTTGACAAATATTACGTGGAAAATGTTCATTTGTGATGCGCCCTTGTACCCTACAGTTGGACAGAACAATTCACAACAAGTCAAGAAAAATAATATGATATGCCACCTCTCAGAAATGTGTGCTTCTTTATGGCTGAAGTTATTAAAGAAAACGCATGACGCATTTTATCATCTTGATGTTGCACATGAAATGTATTAAAATCAAAAGTAGCATGTGCATCTCCGAAGTTTTTTTTTGGCATTATATATACATTTTTTGTAATTTTTGAATAAATAGAAAGCGGTTTCAGAAGTAAAAATTTGTGTTCATTTTTTCAGTCAAATGCCAAAGTGAACCAACTTTTTTTTCCATTATGCAAAAAACTGTAAGAAGCTTGTTCTCTTCTTTTACCATTTTACTTACGATTAGGCACGCAAAGAGTTGCTTCCTAACTTTCCTGCGTATTATTCCAAACTTTCATTACCAAGCTTAAGCAACAAAGATGTTAGAATACGCAGAGGAATTTTTTTTGGAATAGTTCCTTTTCTTCACGTTTCTCTATTTCCCAGATCCACCATGATGTTACCAGCATGTTGACTTCCACTTGAAGTCTACCAGTATGCATCACTACAGCTTCATGTTCCGTGACTTTTGTTGATATGACTTGAACCTACAACATTATTGCCTAAAGTAAGCAATGAAAGCAAAGTTATACCGTTGTTCAAGCCAGTTTATGCATCACAATGTACCTCTCTGACTGCTTCTACTTTTGGTACGACAACAAACTTTTCCCACTTTCAGTATTTCCATCTATTGAACCTGTATAATACGATGCGAAAGAACATTGTAACAACAATTCCTGTATTTTTGGGATTTCACTACTTTACTTTTTTTTCTTTCAATAATGCTCACGCATGTCGCATCTTTCAAGTTTGGCTTGGTGGGATGAGCAGTAGTATCGCGCTTAAATTATATGGCAAAGTTGCTGGTACAAAAATCATGCATCTAGAATAAGCACCACAAAAAAAGCAGTTCAGTATTTCAATTCATCTGCACAAATTTCATAGTAAAAGCAAACAACAAAAAACCAGCGATGGTGATGTTTTTTTACTGCTAGGGATATAGTAGTAGCCCATGGTGGTGGCTTCGTTGACTTTATGCGCATCTTCAATGCAAACTTAAGTAGAATAATAATAATCATTTCAGAAAGTCTAAAAGTAAATGGGGTATGCATAAAAATTATGCCTGTAAGCTGTTCACATTCATTCAAAGTTTAGTGGGCTTTTAATGGGAGAATGAGAGAGATATTTTGAATTTTATTATTGGAACAGTCAGCAACACAATGCGTTTCGCCGACATCACGCCACCACATACACTTATTCCTTGTCTAAACTCGCCTGTTTGCAATGTCTTTTTATTACGTATTCCAGCTTGCCAAGCCCATTTAAAGTAAAGAAAGTCATTTTACTGTTAAACTATACGGGTTTTTGGAGTAGGGATACCAGAATATATTTATGAACTGTATTGTACTGTAGTGTCAGTCTGTATTAATATTATTAAGGGGTTGGGAGATGATATGGCAATTGAGAAATATAAGAAATAGGAAATATTAGCAAATCTAGGTTAAGCCTTGAATTATACTTTTGGTCTTTGTAATAGATTTGAATGAAGAACACACAAAGCCAATTGTATTCTTAATGTGCCGCCGAATGCAAATGTGAATCATTCGCTCGGTCCAGTCCACACGGAAAGTTAGATTTATCTGTAAGGTCAATTCTACTGCCAATGGTCATTATTGTCACGCTTTGGTTTTTTACTGATGATATTTTCCCCAATTTTGACAATGATTTAATCTGCCATTGTTATATTTAAAATACTTACGTTTTAACCCGTCGACTAATAAAGACCTACAGAAAGGCTGTAAGTGTTTAATACTACTACTGTGAGAAAAGTAGTTTTTATTGTGATGTTTTTGATAATTTCTGATATTTAGAATAGAGATTAGGCTGCATGAATGTCCCTGTCGCTGGTGGAAAATTCCTATTTATATAAGTATTATCCACACATACTTTCAGTTTTCTTCCCTAAAGAGCATTCAAACAAGGCTTTTGACATGTCAAATTAAGAAAGTAAAGTTTAAAAGATTAATGCTAATGTTATCTCATCATCCCACCAAAATTCAGTTGGGGAATATGGATTTTGCATTGCAACAGCTTGTGTATTTTATACCTATGGTCTGCGCACGACATGGTCCTTGGTAATACTTCTAAAAGCACTCGAAAAATACTTGCAAATGTACTCTTATTATTTACTTTGTTCAAATTGTTTTCATTTAATACTTTTGTGTAAATATTTTACAGAGCTACATAAATACAAGGGTTTACAGTACAAAATGATAAGCCATATTTCACCATCTAAATCTAAAATACGACAGGGCAGAGTAAAAACAGAGAGCAGTGGTGGAGCGGTTTTAAGTTTGAGAAAAAGAGGATTACATTTGAAAATAAAATAAAACTGAACAACAGACTGGTTAGCAATGCTATCTAATGGTCGTGTGACTTTTATTCCATTTCCATTCCAACGTTTTGTGTCAAAAAGGACAAAGTCGAACCCAAATCTCACCTTTAAGTTGAATCAGGCAATGAAGGAAAATTGCAAAGGTTCTCTGAACATACAGCATATTTTATTGCTTTGTTATTTATTACGATACCAGTTGCTCGATTTACAAATATTTAGTAGAAAATACAGAATTCCTCCCGTTATACTTAGAGGCACACACAAAAAGTGGAGACAGACGGTCAGACAACAAGATATAGCTAAAAGCTCCAGTTTTTAGTGACACTTGGCACTTAGGAGGATGACTTAATACCACTCGACTTACTTAACTCCTGAGTTTTATTTAACTAGAAATAAAATGTGCACACAAACGTACGTTTACAAAATCACACAGGGAAAGGACAGCTTGAGAATGTCGTACGTAGCTGCTAAGACTAAGGATATAATTTTGAACAAAACTTTTAAAAGCTACTGCTATTTTCCATGTTAAAAGTGGTACATGTTCGGCATTTTTGGACAAGATGACAGACAACTGAAATAACTACGTGTGATTCCAAAACTCTACTAAGGTAGCGGTGATGTCGCGTTCCTTATTTAATAAATCCCTGTTTGACCATGTTATGTGTGTTTATGTTAATTTCGAGGTAAAAGTGAAACATTTAGAAATCCAAAATAGCATCCTTGTGATTCGGTTTGCGTAAAGTCAAAACTTTTCGGTGTAACGCAGAATAAGCAAGTAGCAAGCTCCGCCGTACAAGTTTTGGAAGCAATGCAAAGTTTGCAGATGTGACCCATACAAGCTTAGTAAGAAAGTGAAAGCTAAAATGTTTCCAGAATAAGATGCATGTTTATGCAAATTAAGTACCTAAATCTAGTAAGCAAGAGAATTGTATAACAGAGCCAAAAAATCGTAATCAAAATAAATGTCTTTATACAGGGTTTAGTACATTATTGAAGATAGTCGGAAAAATCCATTCTCATTTATCTTCATATCTCTGCAATATCTGCGTATTAAGCTCTGATTGATTGCCTGTCTTGCAAACAAACGCAAAAGGAGATGCAGAAATAATACATGTCTTCGACATGGCTTTTACCAATGTCTACCAGTCTACCAATTTTATAAAGACAGTAAATAAAAAAACCATACAACAAATCTTTCAAGTGTTTTCTTCTTCTTTTATTTGTCCCATTATATCGCATGAATATTTTTTTTATTAAGCTTTTATGATTATTTATGGGAGTGTCCAAAGTTAGAAAAATACATAATGATATGAATTCATTTCAATTGATCATGATGATGCACATAATTTATTTATTTTATAGGCACACATATTATATCGATTCTTTTAGATTCCGTTCTTTTAAAAATGTCAGAGAACAAACGACAAAAAATGGCTTATATTGTGAATAAAAACATAAAATATTATAATACAGCTCCGCAACAAGATTAACTTTTTTCAGTGATTTCCCTCAGCTTCAGCTGTCTTCCGTTTCACCCCGTTTTTCTATTCCTTTAACTGCTGCCTGCTTTTCGCACAAAAATTTATGCACTGCATTTATTTGTTTTCTGTTTTATGTACTCCCACCAGGCCTACTTCCATTTTATTCTGATTCAAACAAAAAAAATGATCATTCATTATGCATGTATACTTCGCACTAATTTTCTCCACTTTCTCTCATTTGGGAATTGATGGTAAATGTTGTTTTACTTTCTTCACACTCAAAGTAAAATGGAAAACACGGGCTGTTTCCGAAGTTATGTACGTGCAAACTTGCAGTTACTTTACTTTTACTTACTTACTGCACTGCACACAGTTTAGTGGAAGTAATCAGATCACTGTGAGGCAAACGCAAACCTCTATAAAAATTGGTGTGCACATAATATACTGCATGATAATATATCTCGCACATAGTATTTTTCTTCGCTGCTGGATTTTTCATCTGGTAAACAACATTTCACTTTATTTCACAGTGGGCCTTCCTGTCTCTAGAGAGCCGCTTTTGTGAATGACAGCAGCCGTATTTTAGCCAAACAACGCATAGAGAACGCATCGCTTGCCTTCTTTCTCTTTCCACACATAAAACTCTTGGTACTACTACTACAACACTTTACTTTTATGCGTTTTTACTTTCATAAATAGACTGAATCTGAGCATTGTTAAGCCTGAGAGTAAGGACGTAGAGAGACACACCAGTGATTCCACATTCGGCATCCAGTACAAAACAAACAAAAAAAACAAACAATATTGTGTACTCCAACCAAAGTGATCAATCGTTTACCCTATTGCTCTCAGCGACGTAAATAGGTAGTCGTTTGTTTTTTTTTACTTCATTTGAAAAAAAATCGTTATTACAGCTAGCTTGACAATTATCAGTGCCCAGAATTTTATTAGCTTTTCGCTGCTGCTTCTAACATTTCATTTCATATTGGAATAACTTCAATTTGCAACAACGGCACTGATTGAAGTAAAGTCTACAAAATCAATAGATTCCATGCAAATTGTCATTTTTACGTAGATAGCAGGAACATAATATTGAAAAAGAAGACATTAAAACAATAATGGTACAATTGCAGTTTCGTAATCTTTTTCTCTTGATGGTTATTCCAGTTCAGGCCACCCCTCCTTTAACATTCATTTTCTCCACTTTCACTTCACTTCTTTTTGACTCTTTTCTATCGCACATTCATTTACTCACTCGCATCTTTTTTATTACTGTTTGTATGAACCTACCAATAGGTTGTAAGTTTGTGCAAGAAGCTTTCCTCTATGGCTTCCTTTTAGTTTTTCTTGATACAGATCGCAATTTCCATGTCACTGAGGATTCTTCCGGTTCCATTTCCACCACTTTCCCTTTCTCTCTTCCATTTTCTTTGTCATTGTTCCTTTTTTATATGATCTTATGAGAATAAGAGTTACATTGTAGTACATTCTAGCTTATTTTTTCTCAAAGTTATCACACACACCCTTCTACTTCAACCAGAATCATCCATCCATCTACTACTACATTTGCTACACTAATATGTATTCCAGTGACATGTAACCGCCGCATTATTATACGCAAAAAGCAACTGTCACAGAGCTAGTCAACATTCCACATGTGTTGTTTGTTTGTTTGCTTGTTGTAGTGATGTGATGCTGCTGCTGCCTTTCTCCCAACGCATCTTATATATGTTTTTTTA
>JAHZMZ010004353.1:0-10981 GCA_027743805.1 Lepidocyrtoides sp. E14 | reverse complement strand
AATCACAAACACATAATATTATAGCACCATGACAAGATCACAGAACAAAAAAAATATATGCAACAATGACACCGATGACAATGTTGATAAGAGCAGGCAGGGTAAACGATTTTTATTTTTGTAATAATTCTTTGATATTGTTTTTTTTTACTGTGGTCATAACTTCATGTGTTGAATAAAGCGTATTGCGATGTCATTGTTGATGTCTATGCAATCCAAATCGTCAGGCGTTCTGGACGAAGGGCTTTCACACACTGCCTAGCGACATGCTTCAAACCGCATTATTTAAAGCACCGCACCATTCTTGTAGTGTAGTTTGTGGTAGTCGTCGGGTAACGTTAAAGTTGCTTCGTTTCATCCATCCATGCAGAATGAATGTCGTACATTTTTGCACAGTATCTTTGTTCATTTCTATTATTCACTCGCACATTTCACATGCTTTCCTCTTGGGCATGCCACGCAGTGCTTGATAGTTGATGTTGTCGCTAGCAGTTTCTTCGCACTACATATAGATTTTAATAGCGCCACATGATGATCATGATGATGATGATGATAAAGACGATATGTGTGCAATATGACTGTTATGGAAAGAACGACGATCTGATCTCCTTGTTGTTTGGTCTCTGGTTGTGTGTCTGAGAGTGACTTCTTTTCCCGTACGGTGTGGTGTTCTTTATAAATAAAAAGAGCAGTATTACAGTACTAGTAGTAGCAGTAGTAGTCAGTAGTGCTTCACTTTTTAGTTGTTTTGTGCGTACATGAAGCACAACACATGCTGTGTGCTACAACTACAATGTTATAATGGTATATAAACTATTTGAACGGCGATAGCTGTGTTTCCCTATTTACATTGTCTATTACAGTCATCATTCTCCTTTTTACGATGAGAAACTATGGCAGCAAGTATCACGAAAGAGCAATTTTCTGTTTAAAATCCTACATAGAAAATATCCATCGGTAAAAGTGGCGTGGAGTTGTTGTATTGTAACTTCTAAGTCACCAGAGCAAAAAAGCCTGAGTGTCTGACTGAGACGAAGAGCCGCATCACTCACATCAGCCAAAACGAAGTTGATGCTCGCATTGTCTTTGTATTCATATGAAGATGAGCAAGATTCGTAAAGAAGAGCTGATAAATTTAAATGCATTACAGACGCTTGTTTTTCATTCTATCATTGCCTTCCATAGAATATATTGCATACCTATATTCGTGATAGCTTCTTTTCTACTATGAATAATGTGCTTAATGTGTGACGTCTTTTTTAAAGATTACTTGGAAAGCCTAAATCATCTCTTCTGTCTGTCTTTGTATCTTTCTATCTATCCAAACAAACTCACTCGGCGAGTACAAAGGACCAAAGAGCTTTATTCCCTTTATCCATCTAGCAATTTGTAGTCATGTAACGGTGAATCTATTGACTTATTCAACGCAACTGCTGCTGCTGCTTGTAGCAATATATCAGATTCGGGAAAGGTATTTTCGTTTTAAACTAAAAGTAGCAAATCATCCGTAACGCGGTTAAATGTGTGTATTTATACTGCTACGGATGTATTCCACTTACATGACGTCAACCTTACTTTTCTATATACAGACAGGTTGAAGTCTTTAATGCAATTTTCAACAACAAAGACTGTAAATAAATATTCTATTAACCACTACTGCTATTTAGACGACCAGCTTGCATACCAATCATTAATCACAATTATTATTATACCTACCAGACAAAATTTTTGGTTGATACCAAATACAGGCAACACAATTCTAGGTTACACGCCGTACTTACGTACTAACTTGTACGCATTTTCCTATGCATTTTGAAAACACGAAAACGTCAATATAATTATTCAGAACAGTTTTGTTAACCATCTACCTACTTCTGTATCAGCTCACTGTATGACATGAAAACTCTTGTATTTTTCCCATCCACAAAGCCAATTACTGGTTTTAGGTTATTACTTGCGGTTAATCAAAACTGAACTTGAAGTCTTCCTTGTGTAAAAGAAACCAAGCCAAGAGAAGTTTTAAGCTTTGATTTGGACAGCAAATCACTGAGTTAAGAAAATAACATTTTTTTTACAAATATGGTTATTAAAGGCATTTAAGTAAACACGCATTTAGATAATCATTGCACAGAATGTACACAAGATTCGTACTTGTTCCAACTCAATGCATTTTAAACCCCCGTACTGTACGATTCGTAAATACACAAAAAAAATTCAGTAAATTGTACATTTATGATAATAGCAAGACTTTAAGATAACGACGTAATGGGCATTTCTAAACGACGACATTGCCTTGAAGTACGTACTCATCGTATGTGCATACGTGGAAAATGATAGAGCAAGTAAGTATATAGGTAAGTTGGATTACGCATAATTTTGCTGCTTTACCTCTTTTTGTATACGGTGAAATCATTCCATATCTCTCAGTATATTGTACTATGTGTAATGTAGTGACGATCAAGTTGGGGTAAACCTTCCTTCAAGTTATTTTTTGGGATATCAATCCTTTAGTGGAGTTTAGATATATTTTTTTTCTTCTCAGCAAGATAGCAATTCACTGATAACGCTATTTAATTTTTTTATAATGTCGAGTTGAGTCTTCTTACTGACGGATCTTCTCGAATAGCAAGCAGTTGGATATCATCATCAGAGTATGAGAGACCTTACCGATTTACAGCCACCAACTTGATGTTTGCAATTCCAGCCCATATCGCACTGATTTTCCTCCTTCTGCGTTTCCCCTTCATGCCAAAATCTACAGCATCTTTCGGAGCGTCGATAATGATCTCTGAAGAAATTGAATGTTGCAGACATTCTGCTCTGTCTGTCCAACAGCTTTTGTTTCTCACCGCCCCACTGCTATGAATAACAAAAATAACCGTTGAATTTTAGATATCTCCAATTTATAAGATTTTTAACTGCATAATATGTTTTATGCTATTGCATGTATCGCTACTGTATTGACAAATAAAGTACGGCTGAAGCTTTGAAACTATAGGAAGGAAAAAAATCACTTTTTTTGGCGTAAGCAGGAGCCCTGGCACAAATTAGCAACCCATTAAGCCTTACAAATTGACCAAATGCATGTTGTGTATCTGTATGTCGTGTAATTATCAAAATATGCATAGACAAGGTGCTTTTACTTGTTTAACGAAACTTTGAAAGCATTTGTATGTGTACAATAAACTCGCTCTCAAAAAGTCCACGTCAAGATGCACTAGTCAAGCAACAAAGGTAAAGCTCAAAAAACAGGAATTTAGCAACCTATTTCGTACAAAGAGGAGACAGTTTGCCTAACTGGAAACTAGTGAAAAACTAGAACTAGAACAATAATTCCATTTTATTTATTCTCCACGGGCAACGATAAGGTACACAACTCCAAAAGCAAACGCCATAATGATACTGTACAATTATATGAATGTCACAATAACTAAATTGTCCCGGAGTTACTAAACAATGACTAAAGGCAGTTGCCGTGTGTTCCGTGCATAATGTGAGAATATGAAAAGGACAACATAGAGACATTTTTAAGAGGCAATAAATAGGTATGCCATTATGTCGCAGCCGTATTATAACGGATAGGCTTTTGGATCATACAGGTACTACAAGGTGACCATGGACTAGAGAGAAAAAGTTACACGCGAAAATAAACATAACCATAGTTTCAGTGTGGAGTAGTGGTGGTGGTGGTATTACACGGAAATATTATTGAGCGCAAGTTTTTAATAATCAACCAACTGCCACAAGCCAACAAGCGTATAAAAAGCCATTAAACGAGTCCACTCTCTCGATAGCACCTTTATTATGATTATACAAAAAGTGTGTGCACATAATATACATATCTGAAGTTCACTCATAACAACCGAATCCAGCCGTAGTAATATTGGCAAAATTTTATATATATTCCTTTTATATTCTATTGTACATGTAGTTCAGACAGGATCTCATGAATTTGAGAGCTTCAAAATGTGCTGCTTTTCTTGCCTGGTGGTTACCTGTATTACTCCAAAAAAGAACCTTTCCTTATTCAACAGCAAGTAGTTGTTGTTGTTCTTTTTAGTTTATGCCGACCGAGTATTACTTCTATTTTGACAAATGCCAATGTACAGTAATACTGGTTCCTTAAACTAACTGAAGGTCTGTTTTTTTATGTTGTTGCGTGATAGATTTTCTTCATTGATCTAGGTTACATATGAATGGAGCAGTTTGTAAATAAATACACAGCATTTCATGTTTCATAAACTACGAATAATAGCAATTTGAAATTACGTTACGCTCAATCCACTCAGTCATTATCTGCAAGCCATGTTAATGCATAAAAGTTTAGCTAGCGGATGAAATGCAGTTAAGTAAAAGGACATTTTCATCTAAAGCTTTACAAAGCTATGTGCGCCGACTTATTATTTTGACAGTGAAAGAAGGATGGGGACAAGAGAGAAGAAAATACAATAGCTAATAATTCCTCACGTGTCTTTTCAAGTTTACTGCAAGCAGTATTACTGGAACAATTCCATTATTATTATTATTATTATTATTACTGTTTTAATTTAATTACTGCCTTTATTAAATATTATTCAAGTAAGCATGACGTCGTTCGCTTTGTCGATTAGCAAGGTTTCCTTTGGAATCAGAATTTGTGTGCCGGTAAAGCAATTTTACTATCTTATTTTCCTTATTCATTTTGACTTTTTGATGGGAACTTGCTTTATACTAGTCATGCGATTATGGTGGAGTCATATTTTTCGGGACGACCGTCCTGCCTGCCAGAAAGACTTAATGCCTGTGTTGCGTCAATCACTCACCCATACATAATAATGAATTAGAGCAGCAAATTATTTATTACCGTACTCTTATTGTTGCTATAATATTATCATATTTTCCGATGGCATGTATATATATACATAATCATAATTAGGTGTGTTTTCTATAGTTGCGTAGATAATAATCCTTATTCATACTAATATAATTATATATAATTATCTACACAGTATTTGTTTCCGTTGGTGTACAGGAGTTAGAAAAGAAAGCCTGCGATATGATAACCAACTTTTATTATTAAAGTAGTATTAAATAAGCAATTTCAATAGTTTATGTCAAGATTTTCATTTTCGTGAAATCATTACTAATTGACAAGCACAGTTTTCTCATTTTGAAAGCAGCTTGTTGGATGCCAATAATAATAAAAAAGGACTCAACATTCCTCCATCACGAGATACGTCACGACCAGCTTTAGTAATAACTGACGAATAACCGATAATTCAAGAGCGCTCATTTGCAGCTCCACTAAGAGCGTGTTTCGTTATTTTTGTTGTCCTTGCACCAATCTTGCTTGCATAACACATACAAGTGTATGAGGCCGTAATAAACATAAAAATATCATTATGTTAATTATGAATTGTGTAAGTCTGATTTTGCTCCCCACGCTTGTTCATTCCAGCCATCCATGCTGTTTCATTTGCTTAAAAGAGAAGTTGACATTTTCTTAGCGTTGGTACGATGATGCATAATGCATGATATTACACACAGTAAGTACTACAAGTCTGTAGCCTCGCCTGTAGATAAATAATATGGCTTCTCGTATAAAAAAATAATATTATCCGTCTGTACTCTATAAATCGTTGGTGATCGTTAAGGCATGATTAATTTTCAATTTATTGATTCGATCTCATTTTAGTACTTTCAGCAAAAGCACGATGAAATGTTCAAGTTGCATCAACTTAACTCGACCAAAATGCTTAAACCATGTATCTACGTATATGAATACACCGTACGGGATTTAAATACATACCTTTGAAAAGAAACCTAATTTGGTACAAGTACATGAAAGCAGTATAATCCCTCATTTTTCATCGTACTTTGAAGAGAGAGGTAATATACGTTCATATTTTTACAAGTCAAATTTGTGGATTATGTTAGGCTATAATTTGACATACCATTATTTTACATTAAAGAACAAACTAGGTATTCATGGAAATTGCATATCCATTATAATATTTACATTCATGATAACCCATGTTAACTTAGTCAAAGTTTTTTATTTCTACTCCAAAGAAATTTTACACATTAATGGTTCCAGATTGATAGATGCAGATTTTCGTTAATGATAATGAAGTCCGGAATAATTATAATGAAAATATATAATAATTTGTTACATTATTAATTCCTTATTGCATTTTCCCACAACTTTTGTTTTAATTTTACTCACAGAACTAATGCCCATAAATTTTCAATAAACCTTAATTACTCCAAAGTAGACCAATTGTGTAACCAAGTACCATGATGAATTTGAAAGGAAATTAACTTATAAATCCACAATAATGATGATTACTCCCTTGCATGCATGCCTTAAAATATAAAACATAAAATTGTAGGTGCATATTGCACACATACCTACGCAATAGAGCAATCGGACAAAAAATGATGAATTTTTTTAATGTGTTAATTTTTTTCAAAGAATCGTTTCTGCCTTTTATTGTCGAGACATGACAACAGGAGTGGATTTCGAATTAACCTGTCCTTTTTTAAGTCCTTACAAGACATGACAACGCCATCATGAGATGCTGAAAAGCGCTCCACTAGTTGAAGAAATTTCCCGTGACGATAACACGGAAGTGCGATGAGAAATAGCCGTATAGCCAGATAGGTCATTCATTATATTGCATATTATTAAAAAAGTGTGCATTGTTTGGCGTTCGAATATTATTTATGCGTAGGTATGTTTATTTTGAATAGGTTTGTGACCAATGAAACGTGCAACAATCAATATACCTTTGCATTTTGCAACCAGATGAAATCAAGACATTCTGGTTTCATCTGCTTTGCAGCAGATAAGAAGATGGTAATATATTTACTATTTCTGCTTAATAATTGACTGAGGTTGTATGTCTGTGAGACGGTGCAGTGCTGTTTGCCAATCCTTGTATGTAATTACAATGCACTACATGACACATCACATGAGCGAACAACACACTTGAACTGGTATAATTTTTATTACTCAAGTATCATTACCCTTTTACTATACTCCTTTCTATTCATTTATGTTTGTATGATTATGATTATTACTACTACTAATAATAATATTGCATTGATTGATGCTGCGACAAACAACGGTACAACAAGTCCGTCATTATTTAATCACTCTGCGTGCCTGATTTATTGCCGATGAAACTGGGAAAATATTAGGCACTGCCAAAATCCTCGTGCAACGATTACGTAAGGTCATTGCCCATTTTTTCATTCAAATTGTATTTTTCTTCACAACTTCTGAGCAGTGTTAGATTAAACAGTAGGGTGCAATAGCGGCAAATTCAGCAAAAAACATTTTTGGATTGGGATAATAGTTGAAATAAAGCAAGCCTTGTTTGACCATAAATAGCTTTTATATTGTCCCCAGATCTCTCAATTCTCAAATTCGTCTTGCACTGTCCAGTACAAAAGTAGAATTTAAAGTAGTGCCAAGACGTTCAGCATTTCAAGACGATGACGAAGATGACTTTCAAAAAAATAACCCTGTAAAAATACTTAACATTATATTCCTTTTAAAATATCTTCATTTGTCGAGTATTCTTGTAGATAATTCAAGAGCATTTATGCAGATATTCAATGAAAATCTTTTACGTGTGCTAATTTTTTAAAATTATTTCTACATCTGCTAGTCTTTTTCATCAAACACTAGACTCTTTTCAATAGTCGTACACAGTTACATATATGCATGAAGAAAAACAATAAAACTCTGAATCATTACGGTCGTTAAAAAATATTGTGGATCAGTAATACTTGGCGAAGGTCATATTATTTAAAATCGTCTGTGTAAATAAATAGGTAAGTACACAATTCCTTTTTTACTCTTGCTAATTCAAACAGATTGGACTCACCAACGCCAGCAATTACCGTAAAAATGTGCATTATTATAAAGATAGAGCGATCTGTAAGGGAAACTAGCATTTGACGCCAGAAAAAAATGACATGTTAATTATATGTATGTAATAATGTGGGCTTTGTAGCAACAAATTGTGGGAATGTACACCACCAAAAAGTATTTTTGTTAAAAGGATTCGTGTAATCCACTATCTATTACTGCATGCTTGACACGTGAAACGTTAAATGCTGTTGTAATACAGAAATATGACTGCATGCTCCTTGAAAATGCTAATAATAATGCAAAAGAAACTATCTGTGCTGCAGGATCTGTGTAGCAAGTGTAAAAAATGCTCATTCTTTACGATCATACCATACACTAGTTAGTCAAAGAACCGTGAAAATGTTAAAGCTTTTAACACTGATTCAAGGGTAGGATAACAGGAACAAAAGAATCGAAAAGAAGTACCTGGCCACGTGTAACTTTTCCCTACTGCACAAGGTGATTCCGTAATAAAAACAATTACTTAAACTGGTTTAGGATAAATATAGACTTGTTTACTATACAAAGCGTCATAAATATTATGTGGTTTGGTGTGGTGTTGTAGTGATAGCAATGTACGGTAAATCGGTAAATGTCGGATAATAATTGTTCAATTAGCTTGATATCATTTCAGTATTAAAATATTTAACCGGCCCAAATTGAAGAAAATCTGATGCCGTTTTTACCTTCAACCAAGTTTATTAAGAATGTGCGTCACTTTTCTATATTGAGCGCTTAGCATTCATTCAGTTCTCTTTTTTCAAACCAGGTGTTTATTCAACAAAGATTTTATGAATTAGATAACAGAAAAAATAAACAGTTTATCGCTTTTTTAAATATTGAAACCTGCTTTTGAGCGTACAAAAATTAAATCCGTTCATTGAATTGCAAAAGAAGAAGAGAATTGAACTAAACTTTTTTTAAAAGTCTTTTTTCTTCGTTGAAGTAGCAGCAGTGTATTGAATTGGCATGATTCTATACAGATTAAGTGATGCAAGTTGCATCATTCAACTTGTTCTTCAATCTTCAGTAAAGCGAAGCGAAGGTTAAAATCGAACTCTACTAAAACTGAAAAAACGTATATTACAAACGCAATAAAATGTACAGATAATTTGGTTTGAAGAACAACACATGACATTATTATTTGGCTAAGCCACGAAAGCATTAGCGCAGTTACGTTAAAAACGTACATGCATTCACAAATATATTATTGGTATTTACATTTAAAAGCATTCACTAGAAAATATAATAATAATAATGAAAAACGGGCAAATGGCAAAGCAAAGCATAGCTGTTTCATCGATTGATCTGACTAAAGAGAAACTAAAGAAAGTACTAGATAGATATGCAGTTACCGTTATGCCATATTGTCATTTTTTTTAACCCAAGTTTCAAAACACATGCACATGCAATATATTGAGGAAGTTTCTGGTAGTAAATTAATATCTGAAAATGGTAACTACTTTTAAGACAGGTGACAAGGAAAATTATCAGGTAGCATAACAACAATCAAATACCAGCTATGCAATAATGGCTATATGATATGAAGGTTTTATAATAATAATATAGTGAAAAGAAGCGCTTGAGCTGAACTTCAATGTATATATAACTTACCGATAGAGTTGTCAACTCATGGAAAATCCTGTTCTATCTCTCGTGTCTTCTTGCAAACGTGCTAAATAGTAGAAATAGAAGAAGACTTGTAATGTTATGCTGTAGCTACAGTCTGTTATCTCCTCATACAGCTTCTTTGACACTTGCGCTTTTTTGTGACTACTTGGTAATATAACGGAAAGTGGCTTTTACAGCATTTTCAAATATTTTTTTATGCTTACATGAAATAGAAGCGCATCAGTTGCCGTTTTAAGAGTCTCCCGTGAAAAATCAGAAAAGCAAACACAAAGCGTTATACGGAGCTCTTAATGCTGAAATGATGATTGATTTCAGTGCTGCTGCTGTACTAGCAATGATGATGATGATGATGACTCATGAGTTGAAATCACACACTATAAAGCATGTAGTACATACAAAAGAGAATACAACACGCATATATTTTAGCGATAGATTAGAATAGGAGAAAATCTGTAGCACGCGCATGGAAAGTGTTGACGGTGAACTAGAGTCTAGATACTGGAAAACTATATCAAAGTTGCATTCTGTACAAGGAACAACAGAGAAAGCAGACGATTTAATTTGGTACAGGACATTAGCAGAAATAACTACACATTCATTTAAGAGCACATTGCTGGTTGCTCACATTGTCTGACAAATTTTCACAAGAATTTTTAATCATCACTTTCAAACATGAGTTTATACAATTTAAACAGCTTTCTTTTCTTTCTATTGGAACATCACAATTTTTTCCATTTGCGCAAAAGCTAATGAAGTAATATAAATGACTATTGCATTGGCCTTACACGCAGTATCGACAGCAATGAATTGATAAATTTTCGTTTTCGCACAGACGTAATAAAATTTGTATATATGACAATTTGGGATCGCTTTTTTGTATAAAAACTTGCACCAAAAACTTCTCTAGAAAATATCATGCAGTAATTGCGCTTCAAATGAATAAATACAAATACTATTACCTACACACAGTATAAAAAATTTTAATTGTCTTTTATTTTATCATTTATTTTTTTTCCAATTTTCAAATTTCACAAATAATTCCTTTTTTCTAGAACAAACGTTGGTTTCATTTGTTCACCCAATCACCAAATTTTAAAAATGTTTCTGCTAAAAAAATATATTTTGAGGACTTGCACCAAACATTTTCACACAATCAAAGAACAGCTACCTATTTTACTAGTGTAACTACCATTTTTTGTCTAAAGCAAAAACACAAAGAAATGAATAAAATAATAATCTACACTAAACTAATGACCAGGAGATGCACTACTTTAAAAAGTAACACAACGCTGTCATTGCTTATCCTCGTTACTTTACAGCTTTACAAAAAAGTTTGCGAAATTTTTCAAAGATAACAATAAAAGATACATAATATTCTATACACTTCGTTCTTGTTGTGTCTGCTTGCTACTTGCAAAGCCGACTACTGAGTAGGGATCAATTGAAAAG
>JAHZMZ010004352.1:0-11686 GCA_027743805.1 Lepidocyrtoides sp. E14 | reverse complement strand
AGTCCAACAGAATGGACCGTGTTTCAAAGTCCGCAGGTGCCCATCAGGTACCCTAAATTAGGGAATTGCTCAAGTAACCTAATTACGCTTTGCCAAGTTTATTTCTAACCACTAAAGGATGAAAGTACACTATTATTTACATTATATTTCATTACAACAATGCCAAGATGATAAGCCCTGAACACAGAAAGACCGCATAGTACAGAATTTTCCTTTAACCCTCTCTCGGTCTCCCGTCATGGGGGATCATCATCATCATTACACATGAATTGTATTAGTGTAATGCAAATTAGTGAAATTAGATGTTCGACACTGAAAACTGAAATTATGCTGTCTCACAGTCTCATGGTATGGTTAGGGGAGGGGGTTTTACTTTATTAGTCACTGACAAAAAAGTTTTTCATTTGCCACAAGTACATGAAGACAAAATTACAGAAGTTTGTGTTACTTTTACATACGATACCGATACAATCCTTGCAAAGGTGAAGTCGAAAGGTTTAAATAGCAATACAAGTTGTTACCGATGTCTTTCCTGTCACCTTTGCAATTTAGTCATTTAAAAATTGACGATTTTTCAACGAAATATTAATCTGATGAGTTTGTAGAGCTTGGAACACTGACTACGTTAGAGGACATTTTGCATTTGAAATAAGGTGTTATTAAGAAATCAATAAATGGTTCCTCTTTAGGCTCCAACTACCCAATAAAGTAAACGTGTGTGGGTTTGTAATTTCGAATTCTTCAGTTGAATTTTTGTTCCAACAATTCATTAAAGAAATATAATTTATAATTTATAGCATATTAGAAAATTCTTTACAAAAAATCGAAATTCACATTCATGCGTGCACGAATCATGTATTGTGCGCATGTTGCATTATTGCATTTCTGCAAACCGACTAGCTTCCCCTCATCCCCTCTCTTTGCAAAAATGCAGTCATTCAGTAGTCACCGAACAATTGTGCTGGAATTGCTGGGGGATGATGGATAAGGATGGATGAGGCGACGAACAATTTTGCGCACGTGAGTTCTCCCATCTCCTCTCAGCTTCTTGACCAAAATCAAAAAAATATATAATGCAGTTGACCAAACCTGATTGTTGAATGAAACCTGATTACCTGATCAAGTTGTACGTGTGCGTGCGTGCGTAATAATGTGTCATCAGAAAATCATATGGGATGACAGCTGATATTGCATGCCAGCGAGTTACCTACCTTACTATTACACCTGTATCCGATGAATTGAACCGAGTACCCTCACTCTATGTAATCCAATCTGCAAGTAGTTGGCATTTAGTTAAATTTTAGTGCTTTTTCTGCCATGCCATTTTAAAGCTGTTCGTTGTTTATTTAGTAGGCTCAGGCTTCTCAGTTCCGAATAGTTTTATTTTTTTGGCTGTAAGATGTTGACCGTAACGCTAATCCGACGTCTTAATTCTAATTTATTTATTTGGACGATCAAAACCCATCCCCACAAAGTTTCTACATAAAATTTAAGTATTCAAAATTTTATTTGAAGCTAACGTTTCACAGTCGCAAAGCTCAAAGCCAGAAACGTTTTAACAGCGTGTTAAGGCACGTTGCTGAATAATCTGCTTCACTCGGGGAATAATTTTTCCCGAGTTGTATTTCATGATTTTCACGGAGGTAGAGTATCATTGTCAGTTTCATTTTCGCTACAATTAACCACTTACAGTGTACTTACGTCAACTTCTTTTTTCATTGACAGATAATCGTAGGACAATCACTGTTCATAATTGAACTGTACCTAGTTCTTCATCATCTGATGTCATCACGGCGTAGTGCCGTGGATCTGTCGTGAAATTTGGTGAAGAAAACTGACAACCGACAGAAGGCATTGATAGATGTTAAGAAATACTAGCAAAATGGAGAATTCACTCAATCCAACGATTTCCGAAATCGATAATCAAGATGCAAACCAACAATCGCCACAAACAAATCATAATCAGAGGACAGGAAAGGCTCTTCTTTATCGGAATGTTGATGATGGCTACTGGGTCGCATTCCTACTTCCAATTGCCTTATATATAAGTGACGTTAAGGGTGACACTGTAACAGCAGTCACCATAATAGCATTCAATGCTTTTATACTATGCTTATTTCGTTGGCTGGAGTTAAACTTGTATATGCTGTTACAGCGTTTGAGAAAGGCTAGTATAGCCATTTCGTGTGTAATACTGTTCATTTGCTTCGTACACGGAGGTAACTAACGTTTTCAAAAGTTGCATTTTTAACTCATTGAAATGAAAATGTGATTCCTATTTTGATCATTTTCTGTTCCATAGGAAATGTATACGGGGTCGCGTCCTATCTTGCTCTTTATTGTACGTTTCCGTACATTTTCTACAACTTGGTCAAGCAGCATCCTCGAAGTTTTTCCTTTGGTGAAGGTGTACTAGTTACCTCGGCTTTTGCCTACAGATTTTGGGGAGCATCTCAACAACTGCCATTTCCCAGGCCCAATCATCCGATTTATAGATTATCGGAAGATGATTTAATTTTCATGTTCTTACAGGTACATACCTTTTGATCCATGAATACATAATATATGGGCAACTGAACTTTGATGTTTGTATTTTTTTCGTAGCTAGTATTCTTCGGAACTCTCCTTGGTGCTCGAGTAGTACTTCTGCTACAAAAACCGTGGAAGCTGTTTATTTTAGAGGAAATGCTTTGCTTATGGTCAAAGTACTGCGTAATGGCGTTTTTTACGAGGGTTCCTACTGAAAATGATGAAATTTCAATCTTCATCATGATGTGGCCTTTCAAATTCCTATTTGCAAACCCCCTACGGGTATAATTAATGATTAGTACTAGTAGTATTCAAAAATAACAACTAATCATTTTCTAATCTCAAAAATTTTCATTCCTTCTTGAATCCAAACTTACTACAAAATTTGAAATAGATCCGACTGATCATTGGATGGGCAGTCGTGTGCTTGCTGACTGGAATTTTCTTTGTTCTGAAAGCCATTTTATTCCCGAAATCAACGTTAATGGACCGGAAAATTTTCCATTTTGCTATCGTAATGGTATTTTTACCAGGAATTGCATTGGATCACACGTTATTATATTGCTGTAGTGCTGTTGTATTTTTTCTGTTTCTTTTAGCAGAGGTAAGTGGTAAATCTTACCAACGATCAAACAAGTTTGAGATTTTTATAAATTATTATTGAAAACTAAAACGTCATCCAATAATGCAGTAGTACTTATTAACGTGCATTTTACTGCATTTCTAGACCCTTCGAGCATTAAAATTTGAAGTACTGGGTTTTAAGATTGGTGAAAAAATGAATGAGGCGCTTAGTGGATTTCGTGATCATCAAGATGAAGGCCGTTTACTTTTAACGCCAATATACCTACTGGTTGGATGTGCAGCTCCACTTTGGCTCACTGAAATACGAGAAACAAACGATCTTGAACCGATTCAATACGCTGCCTGTCTGGCTGGAATTCTGAGTATTGGAATAGGTGATACATTCGCTAGTATCGGAGGAAGGTATTATGGACGCACCAACTGGAAAGGTGTGTATTGTAAAGCAGCAGTCGCAGTTGTCTTATTATTTCAAATCTCTGTAATATGCAAATGCAGATTCAGATGCGAGTGGCTCGCATTGTGATAGCCAATCTTGACGGAAATTCTGTTCATTACGGTTTCTGTAATTTTTATAACTAGATTCTCGGAAGACTGTAGAAGGCACTGTGTGTTCCATACTTTCACAGTTGATTTTTGCCGGACTTATATTTCTATTTAGTAAGTAGACAAACACATCCAATCAATGCTCCATTTTCTTATTGCAAAAGGTTATATTTTGGACTTTATATTGTTTGTTTAATGCAGATGTGGTGCCATATGACAGAATATCAGTCATCAGTTTGATTACGGGTATTATCTTCAATGCTATAATTGAAGGGAACACATACCAGATTGATAACCTAGTCCTTCCATTAATAACATTTATTATAGTTCATGGTGTTAGTCTGTTATCCTCTACCATTATTGATGAATGAAAAATAGTGAGTGACGAACATACAGTACGCCTCAATAGGTGGCTGTGAACAGGGTGCCGTTGTTTTGCTGTTTCAGTTTTCAGCACCGTTATGTAGTACGGTACATAATTTCCTCTGTTAGTCTTTGATTTTTTTGAACTGTATAATTTATTGACTTTTGTATAGCAAACTGCGAAAATATTCCATTCTAATTCTCAACGGTAATAAATAATTGCCAAATATTTACAATGTAAATATGCCTGTTGATGTGAGTCAAGTGGTCAAATGTGATACTAGTTCCTACATAGGTAAGATAGTATATATAGGAGAAATACAACGACATACTGCAGGCCTACCCAAGTTAATTTTTATAAGTCAATTCATAATAAAGTATTTTAAACTTTGATTTGTTTGTTTAGGTATATCATTTTATCATTTTCACAATATGTAATGATTATCGATACATAAAAATTTTATTTGAAGTAATCTCTCTATACAAATTCATATAACTTCATATTAGTTTGAATTTTTGTGGCTTAAACTTGACGATTTCAATAATATGTTGATTCGAAAATACATTTGCAGCAATAATTAAACTTAATTAATTTACTAGCCAGTAAACAAAACACATACACTACACAGATAGGCATATTTTGCAATAATGTATGTATACCTAGATTTGGTGGATTTGAAAATTCACTGATTCCGTAGATATTCAAGTACGGAAATATAACTTTTTGACTGTTTCGACTATGTATCTTTATAACATGTATATACCCAACTAACCTAACCAACTTTTGTAACAACTCGTTTTATGACTTGCCAACAACGACAAAGCAGGCAATTGATGAGAGGATATATTAATACATTGAGGATAATAAAATCATTATTATTGAATCGAGATTCGAGGGTATTTACGAGAGCTGGAAATGTTATCAACACTCAACATTTAAACTCATTGATAGGAGTAATACATACCATAATCTTAAGACAATCTAAGGAAGGCCCTACAAAATAGCAACTACGCGAACTTCCTGGATTATAATCAGAGCAAATGTGATTTTGAAAGTTTCCACTGTTTGAACACTGATGATGACTACCACTATTAGGTAGTACGTGAGGATCTAAAAGAGGCCTTGCTGTAGCTGCACCTGAAGAAGTAGCAGTGTTTGCCCGACTGTTTACATCACAAACTGCACACCTATTAAGTTCGTTGTACGGAATTAAATCGTCAATATTTAATATCTTATCACGATCAGAAAAGACGTAATTCCTTTTTGCCACCGCTCTAACGTGCTCGACACCATCAGTCAAACCTGCCAGCAGCACGCCTATTTGCACACGGACTTCGGTGTCATCTTCACTTTTACAGCGAACTGAAAGTCGTACTGATTGAATTATATACTCCGGAACTTCTATTGTTCCCTGAAAAGATATGCATATCGTATATTGATTGTATTATACAATAGGCACAGTAATGATATGCAGAGCACACTATAACTTCTATTTGCGACCTTATTGGACATATCATGTAATATTCGTATTGTATTTTCGATACCTGCCATATAATAAGAAAACATTTTGGAAATTGGACAGCTTTAGGGAAGAAGTCAAGGCACCATTCAATCTGTTTTTCGCCAGCGATATCAGCAAAAGTTTGCGGAGTAGAAAAGAAAAGCGTTCGAGACTGATAATGTGGCAATAATGAAAAATTATCAACACATAGGCAACTGCTCCACTTGTCTGTGGTGTAGAGTCGTGGTGTGAATAGACTGTTTCTGTACGGATGGTCTGCAGTTAGTTCAATTAATTGATCCTTGGCACCTGGAAAATGATTAATTGAATACAGATTTCACACTATGATTACTTAAGGTAGAAGTTGGGGTTTGGCTTGACTAACCTGTCTGAAAAGCCATTCCAATTCCCATTTTATCAATGAGAAACTCCTTATACTGAATTGTTACTGGACTTAATAAAAGTTCTGGAAAACATTTCCATCGACAATTCATAGATTATATTCACCAATTTACCATGTGTGCCTTCACAAAACTTTACGGTAGTAAAATGCACGCTTGCCTGCTAGCTGACGTGGACTCATCATAGGAAACCGTAAACAAAGGGCAGTTTCTTGAACAATTTGTAGCATGCGCTCTTCATAATCAGGATCGTTTTCAGAAAATTTTTTCTGTTGACATTCTATCCAGAATGCAAGTATTCTGTAACACAATGAAAAACAGTACTGTTATAAAAAATGTAATAAAAATAATAAAACGACACATAACTGCAATGAAAATTTGCTCACAGGAAAAGAGTATATTCGTCATGAACCACCAAATCATCTTCACTTAAAATTTGGGTAAACAGATCTAATTCGAGGTACGGAAAATCACTTGATTTTGCCACTGTTTCAAAATTCCACTTGACAAATTTGTAACAAGCTGAGGCTACTTTTTCGTGCCCACAAGTCTTTGTATGTTGAAACCAGTAAATTAAGAGATTATTCTGGGCCGCAGCGGGGATGTGGTTTAGCATATATTCCAGGCACAAGTTGACAAGATCCTAAAAGCCATTCAATTATACAGTATTTAAAATGGCCATAGTCCCTATAAAGTTGGCTCACGTTGTATTTGTCAGCCAAAGTAAGAATATGCATAGCATTTATCAGTTCCAATTTGAGACGTCCTGTGTACAAGTATTTTAAAAAATCTTCAAAATGCTTTGCACAATTTTCCGACTCCTGCAAAACTATTCTTGACTCTTGTGATTCTGACCAATTCGGATTCATAAGCATAACCTGTAAACAGTAGATAGGAAAATATTTATAGTGGTGGAATGTCAGTATGTAGCAGTAGTATATCGATTTAAATGCATTGATTTCCATCAGTTACCTGAAACACGTCGCTAGACGCACACAAAATCAGTCGATGGGCGTAATAATCATGACCATTAATGACCAATGTAATGTCACTCATTAAGCGCTCTGCATACAGAGCAGCAATCTTTGCTATCACAGCAGTTGAATTATCCACCTATTTAAAAAAAATACAAAAATAATGAGTATATACGTGAGTTTTCACAAATCCAGAACACTAGATTCTTCATAACACAACCGAAACTCAAAATCAACTACCTGACAACTCTGAGCTTCTGATTCAAAACCACTTCCGGAATTGCTCTTTCTGTTGCACTGCTTTTTCGGTGAAGGTGATGGACTAGTATCCCCATTGCCATGTCCTCCACCACGACCACCACCACCGGGATTTCCAACTGGCCGTCCAGTTCTTCCATTGTTAAACATTGTAGAAAACCTGGCAAACATTATTACTCCAGCATCGCCGCTCCAATATAAAGTTGTTCCTTACGCTGTACCTCTTCAGAATGAATATGAATTAATCTGTAAATCCTGCTGATTAGACTTAAACATTAAATAATATTCAATTTGACCGAAGCACACTGTTACTGTTCAAGTACCACTTAATTAAAGCAGCGAGTTCACCAGTGTTCACTTCATACTTACAATATCTATATCCCACAGTAATTAACTACTGAACAGTTTTTTAAGTTTTATAATTATGGGGACAAACAGGCTTCAACGTTTGAAGCGCAAGGCGCAAACTGCACGTAAAGAGCAAGAACTCCCTACACCCTATTGATTTGCGAAATGACAAACACTAAACATGCACCACAGCAGTTAGCAGTGCCAGTTAACTTAGCTAACACCGCTCAAAATCATTGATTGGATTGAAAACCTAGAAAAGTAGAGACCCTCCACTGCACCAGTAACAGTAAGTACAATATTGTACTTCTACACATTTGTTATTATTTGTACTGTACGTACATACATACACTAACACACTAATACTCTTCTCTCTCTATTATAACTCAAATGCGCACAGACACACAGTCGATTTGCATTTTGCATACAACAACAGCAGCCCCAGCTCGCCAGCTGGCAAGCTGCATAGCTAAATAGCTGGGCACTGGGCACCGAAAACAGATGATAAATATGATAACAACCACAATTGTGGTTCAAAACTAATATGTGATAAAAGACTATAAAACTAAAATTTTATTTTATGTCTGCTCGTGAACGTAGGAAACACAATATTACCTCACATGTAGTTCATTTTATGCTAACAGAATTTCGTAATCGTCTCGTTTGCTGTGCTGTGCTGTGATGGAACTGTTAAAACCATCAGTTATAAAAATGATAGATAATGATTGGTGAAGTGTCAATGTCATTCTAATTGCTAGCGTCATATAGCCATATTTTCATTGTCTATCATCATTGCATGTTGGAACTTTGGGTTGCAAAATTTGCAATGCAAATTATAACACAGGTGTAACAATCGAGACTGCGACTGCTCCTCGGGTAGTGGACCAGGGGCTAATTTTTAGCTGTGTCGTTATTCAAATTTTCGTGTGTGCGTAGTGAGTGCATTGAGTGAGTGCACTGAGAATTATAAGACCCAAATCAAAATGCAGAATTGCATGTTCGAGCTTTCATAGTGCAAGCACACACAAAGCAATGGGCTTTACTGCACCAATGATTAATTAATATGCATTAATTGCAACAAAAATTTTCGGGCAATGGCTACACAAGATCTTGCAAAGAAATTGGAGAATTACGTCCTTCAGCTGCGACAGGTTAGATGAATATCTGGTAGTAGTATTAGTTGGTGTAAATACCTGGTATTTTTCATATTTTTGTCGATTTGGTGCGGTGTGAGAAAAGAACTAATTAATTAGCAAATAGATGCAATATTGACTCGCTTTTTGTCTTGTGATTAGGATTTTGTTTAATTATAATTTCACAGGTTGAAGCTGCTCTAGAGATAGATCCTGCCCATGTTGAATTGTTGAAAATTAAAGCGGACTTAAACGAACTTGTGGAGCTCACCAGAGATCGGTTAACTGCGAAAATTGGCGAAGATGGAACTCCCTGTGCCAAAAAGGCAAAATGTAAGTATTAAAACGATTTAGACACCTTTGGCACAAGGTTTTATAACGAAAATATGGATTTAAACACTTTATTGATGAAATTCGACGTGTAGTGTCTCCAGAATGTTCCACCACATCCCAGGATATTTCTGAATCCCCCAAAGTTCCTGCAGGTCCTGACAATGAAGTGGTAAGTTAAGTCTTTGTCTCCTTGCTATCACATATTATGCGTCTTTGTATGTACAAATTGTACAATATAATGTATGTAACATTTAATTTAAATACTACTGCAATCCGATGGGTACATCATTACATTGGTGCTATGCTATGCTGCTGGGTTGATTGTTGATTTGTTAAATATCCTGAAACAATGGCACCAGACTGTCTGGTCTAGACCATATATGCGTCATGACATTGTATTGTTGTTTTATCATCGTTAAAATTGCCAGTTGATGATTCTGATCAGATTGAGGTTCCAATTTGGTAGCAAAGCAATCAAGTTTGTATGTGCAAGTAGAGCTTTAGTAAAGTAAACTCCCAAATTGTCTTTATTTTAACGTGTCTTCGCACCGAACAGAACCGTATGGTTTTTATGACAAATTTATAAGATACAGTATGTAATATTTAGCTCAATGGGGTACAAGACAAATGTGTATATTCAAAAATAATCCGAAACAAAGCAAGCTGCTTTTATCGTAATTTTAATGGTTACCAATCTGGGCAGCAGCAATAAGAACAGTAAACTAGATACATACTACGTTTCATAGGTCTGTCCACCGCCATGTCCAGAGGATGAAAAAGCGATTGAAATGTACAGCGCAATTTTAGAATCATCTATCGTGGAAGTACAGACCGAATTTGAGAATTTGGGAATGAACTTAAAAACAGAGGATATCAAATACTCTGCAATGCTCCACTACTGGAGAAAATCAATAGCTGAAATGAGGCGTCCTGAAAATTTGAATCGAGTACTTCCTACAAAAACAATGGTGAAGCTAAGTCCCTTGAGGAACGTAACTGAAGATGAAGTGAAAGCCATTATGGAGAGCGATCAATGTATAAATCCATATAACAATGATCAAATCAGAATAATACTAAACATTCTCAATGAGGGAGAGACCACTTTTAAGAAAATGGTAACCAGTGTTTGTAACCGATGCGCGGGACGGGGTCACATAGCGAAAATTTGCACGAAGATGAAAAACAAGAAGGCAGTGAACGAGTATTATAAGAAGTATCACCCAGAAATGATAGCCAAACAACAACATAGAAGAGGAAAAAATACAAAGAGAAACAAAAGACTTCGGGCAGCAGGGGAGGCAATGGCAAACCAGGAATTAGAAGTGCGATTTGAAGCAATTCATGGCAGCTCTGACTTTTAATCACAAGTAGATTAGCTTTGTTAAAATACTCGTACTCGTTTGTAAATGATATTTTTTGAAAATTTGTTCGTAGATTCGATTGCTGTCATTGCTGACTTTCTTTGATGAAATTCTGTTCAATGTTATGAAATGAAATGGAAAAAATACATGTGATATTCTATTTAATTAAATTGATAGCTTAAAATTTTAAATTGCAATTAAATGTATTTATAGTTTAATTTGAACTGAGAAAAAATTCGTATGTATTTATTTTTTAAGCGAATTTGATGTGTACAGGCTGATGTATGTACCTTAGGTAATTCACTCCACCGTGTTTGCATCGTATTGTTATCGTATGTCTCTTTTAAAATAAGTTGTCTTTCTTAATATTTATCCATAGAGGAAGGATACGGCACCTGAACTTACTCTGTCCAACTCTCAGAATCCAGCTGAAAACAGCTCTACATCGTTACCATTATTGAGTGATAGTGATAAGGGAACTTGTAAAGTTTCAGCGGACGGCGGTGATACAAAAATAGAGGTTCCAGAAAATTTGAGCCAAACCACTACTGCTGCAACAAGTATTGTCAAAAGGAAAGACGGTCCATCTGCGACATTATTAAATAAAGTGAATTCAGACGTTGGCTCTTCAAGCATTCAAGATGCATCCTCACCACTACAAGTGGTTGCCTATGATAAAGACGGAAACCGATTCACTCTTTCTGACTACTATAATTACAAAGTGACAGATAAAAAGTTGCTAAATTATTTTGCAAAACACAAAAGAAGACTGAATCAAATGTGCATCAATGACCACCGTGAAATGCATGGGATTCCGCCTATAAAATTTCGGAGAAACAGAGGACTTGGCAGTAAACGCAAGAAAGAACTTTATCTGAAACAAAATCACCCTCGAAATGCTTCTAATTAAGGGTGACTGCATACAAATTTGTTCTTAGTTAACATTAATTTCGCATAATGTTTGGTTCACAAGAATAACATAACTCATAATTAATTATTATTGAGATTGATACATACAGATCTCAAAGAATCTTAAGAAAACCTTTTAGATAAAAATAAAGCCAATAAAGGTTTAATCTTTGACAATATATACATTTTATTTTACACGAAACTTACTTTCACCATTGTGCTATTCAGAAAATTCTACACGGCACGCACAGTTTGAAACAAAGACTATTAAAGAATAGACCGAGCAACTTTTGATTTTTTGGATTATGGACGGAGTTTGTTGACAAGATCCCTAAAAATTACATCCCATGTTAAGTAAATGGGAAATTAAAATTTCCGTGGTTACTCAGGGATCCAACTTGGATCCATCTCCATAAGCGCAATGTTAAAGTTCATATTCCACTCTTT
>JAHZMZ010004351.1:0-13616 GCA_027743805.1 Lepidocyrtoides sp. E14 | reverse complement strand
GTTATGATAACGCTGAGTATATGCTAAAAGTATGAGGAAAAGGAAAGGGCTCATTTTCAGCAAATATCTGTATTCTGCTTCCTATTTTCAGTTTTCTCGAATTCAAATTTCGTATCTGAAAATACCGGTAATTTTAAATGCGGGGTTAACGGCGGCCGTGTAAAACCAGGAAATTTCCAGCTTTGCAAATTAAAACAAATGTGGGAAAATGGTTGATTGCTTACAACATTTGTATTATCGTTGATTCTGCTAAATTTTCCATTTATTCCTCCATGGCAGTTTTGAATTTTGACGATAATATGATGATTGTGTAAAGATGAGACGTTCTCATTTTCGGTTTTACAACAGGACTTGATCATCCTGGCTATGACACCATTGTCAACTTTACTTTTGCTCTTTAACATACATATAGATATAAATAGTGGCAGTTGCAGCTAGCTCAAGATTCCACAAGCAATTGCGTACAAGCCATTAGATTCATCATCATCAAGTTTGTCGTTAACATCGTCTACGCTCTCATTACACGTCAGGCATGTCAAAGGAGTAAACGGTAGAAGTCACTCTTCGGAGAAATGTGAGACACACATACGCCATCCAACCAGTAGTTCTGCTGGCTTCTAAAAGAAAAGCAAGTGGCAGTGGTGGGTGGCTTGGTGGTATTTAATGTGGCGATGTTATGAGAATCCACTGGCGCTGCTCAAGTAGTTCAATCTCTAGCAGCTCCTGTATTTCAGAGAAACATGCCAACAACACAATAACACTTGTTATACCCCAGATTGCTGGAGATATTAATACTTCATCAAGAAAACAATAGACAAGACTTGGGTCTCTTTTTCCTTTCTACTCTCCTCTGCTGACTGCTGCCGTTTCTTGCTTGCTATGAACAACCGTCGTGTTACTCGTATTGATGGATGTGCATTTATGTGGATGAACGTACATAGTGGAAAATGTGTCTATTAATTTCGACAAAGTTGTCGACAATCATGTCACAATGTATTACCAATGTAGTCTTAGCCTTCTATAAAATGTGGAGAATGTACATTAGAACTTAGAACACATGTACGATTTATACCGTGGCCCCCGCTCATGGATAATAATATTATTAAGTTTGCTCGTCTATCTTTCTTGTGCACTTGTGTACCTATGTGGGCATACGGGAGAAGCAGGGAAGCTGATGCATAATATTATGCTTATTTGTAAAACCGTATCCAGCCACTTCAATTCAATTCGCTTCTAGCTCAAAGAGAGGTGATGGGACAAGTGAAAGCGGGATTGAGAGAAAATAATGTAGAGAAAATGTGAAAACGGATGAGTTAATATATAGCCCATGATAAAGGGATCTGTATGCTACTGCAGCAAGGAAAAGAAGCATAATAATAACACAACACTTTCTAAGATGTACATGTCCAACTTGTACCAACGGAAAAGACGGAATTGGCAATGATAGTAGGGCTCATGATGATGATGATGATGATGGTAGAAGTGGAAAGTGATGGTAACAACAGAACTAGTAACAACGAACGTATTGATGTCAACAAAGTGAAGAAAGTCAGGAGAACGATGTAAATGTTGAAAGAGATGAAAGCCAAACTGACGTTTAGAAAACTTGAAAGGTAAATGCGCTATAGCAAATAGTGGTGGGTGGGTGGGTTTCTTCATGTGAAATTCACATTGTGAATAATGACATTTCATTCTCAATTAAGGCCTAAATACTATTAGCAGAAGAGAGGATCCTTGCTGCGGTGATGATACTAAGAAAAGAAGAAGAAAAGCAAGAGAATGTTGTTAATTATTTCATGGCTGGCGTACTTTAGCTACTTACCTGCAACAACGGTTTTCTGTTATTGTGTCTTTTTAGCATTGAACATGAGAAACGCTAGAAGATTTACATTATAAATTAAAAAGGCATCTGCCAGTTTTTAAGTGTTGTCACCGCACATACGTGTTCACTTAAATATACATTTAAATACGCTGTTGTATTTACGTCGTACGAACAAAAACGAATTTCTCTTGAAACTTTTCTTGCTTCAGATTTTATATTCATGCATCTCCAGACTTCATTCGGGAGGTCAAAATATATTATTATGCAAAATTTTTTTCCCTAAGAGCTATCCTGTAATACTTGTAATTCCTTCTGTACTTTATTGGTGTCTTCATCGTACAGTTGTTTTGAAATATTTGCTACAAAATGAGGTTAGCAAGAATTCTGAAACTTTTTTCTTCAGACTTGTTCACTTTCTTTCTTAATGAACTCTTTGGATTTTGTGTAGTAGTGGCTGATTGCAAAATTACATCTTATTCTGGAAGCAAAGTTTAAAATTTATGTAACTGACTGATATTTTGTACCTTCAGTCAGACAGAATACAAGACTAATGTGTAACTTTAAAAAAAAAAACTAGTGTTAACGAGTAATCTGATAGTTCGCTCAAAAACTGTTTATATTACTTTCAAGTGCTTCTTTGCATATTATCAAGCACTAAGAGCAAAAGATAAAAATGTTTGGTTTGCCATTCAAAAATTTGTATGGTCCTTGTAATTTTCTCCTGGAACTAGCCTGCGGCAGGAGCTAACCGTAATAATTTGATTTTTACATATTGAATGCAAACTGTAGTCTTCAAACACTGGTAGTTTAGGTAATAAAACAAGCTTGTACAGTAAGTGGAATAGTTGATGATGCAAACATCATTTCAAAAGTTATCTTGGGATGAGATATAAACTTAAACTGTTTATACAAAGAAGAAAAAAAAAGTTGAAAAAAATGAAAGATTGAAGCATGTAATGAGAGTTGAAAGCAGCGAAGCTTAAAATGAAGGTGCCTTTTTTGCGAGTACTTTTTCTTACTTTTCATTTTGCCATCTCATTTCTCTTTCTCTCGTTTCATATTTTCATGACATGTTATTATTTCGGAACAACTAACTGTGTTCCCATAATGTAAGCATGTTTTTGGGTAGAGCAAAGGGCCAACTATATTGGGAAGAAAAGTAAACGCATATTTATTCCTGTTTTTTTTTCAATATCGTATTTAAATACATGTATTAAGAAATTTGTTCTCGGGTTTGCAATAAACTCCCCAAAGAATGTAAACGTGAGGTAAAGAGAGATGGAAAGTCGAAAGTCGGCAAACAACGAAAAATTTCTCACAGTTGTGCAGTAGTGGTCCAATATATAATAACAAAGCAAGAGTTTGAAGGAGTCTATGCATAAAAAAATGAGTAAAGAGAGCGAGGGTAGAGAAAGTATGTAGAATTATAAAGAATGAAGAGAAAAGAAACGAGTTTCCTCTCGTTGACTTTCTCTGTGTAATATTGTTGCTGTCATAGCCAAGTATGCAGATTAAGAAATGAACAAACTTTTCTACCTGTGGTTTATAAACATCGTCATCAACATCACATTAGAATGGAGTATCAATATTAATAAAATTCCAGATTCCAGTGCTTGAGTAGATCTTGTTAAGTAAAGTAGTGTGTGAGAGAGAGAGAGAGAGAAAGTACAAAATTAAAAAATAATGAAGCAGAAAACTAGCCTACCTAAATCTAAATTACCTAAATCAAGTAAGTTGATGATGAGAATTGTGGTTCTACATACATACAAACATACATTCTTACAAAAAGCTTTTAAGCGAAATGTGCATACGTTTACTTTTTTTACCGTTGACATCTTCTTTGAGATTTACAAAACACTACACGTATAAAAGGAGTGCTGCTAGCTACATTTTTAATAACATGCTGAAGAGATGCAAATAAGTGGCGTGCCAGAGTATTTAATTTCTTTGCAACTTTGCAATGCTTTTTCGCTAAGTAATTGATTATACATATATGTATTCACATATGAAGTTATACTCAGGTATGTGTGTCTTCAAACGAAAAATTAAATCATGTTATGTAAATATTACCAGTATGCCATAAGAAAACATACGTAAATTGAAAGACTTTAGCATCTTAAACGAGGGAACAAATTACCTATGAGAGTGCGAGAGAGGAAAAGAGAGAATGAGAAATGACAAGAGGAAGGTAAACTTGGGGAGATGCTCAGTTGTTACTACTATCATGGGTTTCAAATGACGTGAACCTCCATCTCAATTTGCAGCTCTTTTGCTTCCTCTTCATTCTCCACACATCCTCACTTTCATTTGAATATATTGAGAGCGTAGGTGAGCATGCAGACAAGTCTCAAGTGAGACCTCTTGGGTTATTGAAATAAAACAAGTTTAATAGTTTAGGAAGTGGATGAGTCCTCGTTTCTTTCCTGTATGCAGATACAATGTATGTTCCTAAGTCTAGTATACTTCTAGTTCTTCTTAGTTACTGCTCCTATCATAATATTCTTGGTATAGAGACACACACAAAACGGATAATTCTTATTCTGTGCTACATCAATGGATACAGGCCCTATTGCTCTTGTACATATGTAACCATGTAGTTTTTTTTATTTTAGTACATATCTCTTTTCTCTCAAGTAATAAAGTTGTCCTTACATGATGTCAGGACTTGAGCGTATGTATGTGCGTCCTTTTGGTTGGAAAACTTTCCCACTTGGTAATGATTTCACGAAAAAGTTACCATCTAGCTATGTACTTTAAGTCTTACCATATCTGCCGACCGTCATGGGTGACAATGATGGTGTGTACTTGTGAGTGGAGAAGCATAGCTTTCTCAACGGGAGAGTTTTAGCATGTCTTGTGTGCATTAAAATGGCATCATATCATCATCGTCGTCACTATTTGGCTACACAATAAAATCTGAAAAGTGGCAAAGTAAGGAAACGAATAATAGGGCTTGTCAAAACAGACAAGGCATAGGATGGGAAAGTATTATTATTATGAGGAAAAACAGTGTCAATGCAAGAATTTTACTTTAGAGAGAGGAAAAGTGAGGGAGAGTAGAGTGAAGCGGATAAGATGTCGAAAAGGACGGTGAAGAGATGAAAATATAATGGAAACTGTGAAAAGTTTTATCTCCCTTTCTTAACTGCATTAAAACTCTCACTCTCCAGTTGCAGTTCGAGAAAGGAATTGTCACTCACACCAACACACATGTTCAATATCCTTCCAAATATCCATAAGGAACCATTCGCACGTTTGCCTACACGTACACAAATGAGACTAGTAAAGTTATTTTGAAAAGGGGAAATGTACACACGTACATATGTACGGAGACAATCGCCTCATGCTTCTTTTTTTTTGTGTTACTTCCGTCTGTACAGCAGCAGATGCCTAAAAAAAGTTTGAAGAATGCTGTGAATCAACAGAAGAAAAGCATTAGAAATTATCGGATGGAAAGGAATCTTTCCACTGTCGTTTCCACACATTTCTTGGCGCTTACAACATCTTACTTCTTTCCAAATTACACAATAATTTATTAAATGGTGGGTAATGTAAGCATTCCTACAAACATGTGTACGATATCGTGAAATCGAGAACGGATTTTAATGCCATTTTAAGTCTGGTATGACATGTACAGCGTGTGTAATCTTTTAACGTGATCTTGCCCTCTCATCGTATGACATTTTCATTCGAGAAGATGATAGAAACCAAGGAAGCTTCATGTAGTACAGAAGCACTTAGCACCAGCAGTAGTCGAGCATTTTTTGTAAGTTGATAAAAAAGTAATTTGAGTGACAGCTTGTATTTATTAACTTTCGTATGCGAGGCTAGAAAGTTACTAACAACGCAGAGTTGTCTGTATGTATGTGTGTGTTTGTCTGTAAACACTATATAGGTAACTTCCGGTCTACTTATCATATTGTCTTCGAATCTGGCACACAGACACCTTTGGCCAACATTTCCCTTGGATTGAATTCCAGACCCATTGACCTTTTGTGACTTAAGACATGAGAAAAAGAGAATCTGTAATGCATTTTAAATGAGAAATATATGTGTTTTTTTACTCGCATCTTTTGAGTCACAGACGGCGTTTATGTCACGCATACGAAAGTTACTAATTTGATTCTTCACTCTTCTTGTTCTTTTCACTTTCACACCTCTCTTTTCAAAGTGGTTGGGAAAAACTTTTTTTCTTTTTCACCGCTAAGACGCTTGCAGTTGTTGATGAAAGTGAAGATAAGAACAAAATTGCGTATTGCTCGCACACGCCACATCAAACTAAGCAGGTTGTTGCCTAGATACTTTGCACGCTTTCAGCCGACTTTGATGGCTTCTGAACTTCACGGCGGTTTGCCGTACGTGTGAAGTGACTCGGGTAGACTTGAAAGAAGAAGCAAGTGTTGAGCCAAATGAAGTTGATCTATTCCTCATAGAACGTCCCCGCAACTTTCTCTCTAACTTTCTCACAGCCTCCCTACGTACAACCACATAAGCTTTTACATGCTTAAGATGACTTTTATGAACAGAAACAGCGTCACCACAAGAGGCGTTTTTACTCGTTTACATGATATGGCAAAGAATACAGATATATTAATTATATGAAGGAGAACGCGTAGCTCAAATGTATACATACTAATAGTGCTGAAGGCAGTGTAAAATGACCATGTTGACATACGACACCATTATCTTAGTTCATGTTGTAGCCATGTCAGAATGTAAACCTTTGTTGTACAAGTTTTTAACGCATAAATATTGCACGTAGATGTAACATTTCTTTGGCTACTACAAAATCTGAGAAAACATCTACCGTTGAAGGCGGCAGTAGTGTTTATCGTGAAATATAAATTTGAATGGTATGCACTAGAGATCATATCTGTAAAATAATTCTCAATATGTTCGGGTAAAATAGTACCACCATATCAGTAGACAATGAAAACGACTGCTGAGTCTTGTGGTGGTAAATGTTATAAATATTAGATAGGATTCCATTTTCTTTATCTAGTCCTCAAATTATGTGACGCTTCATGTTTCAGCGATTTTCTGCTTTCTTTCCTGTCGCTGTCAGGTGCATGCCTTGGCATAATACGATACTATTTTACATCACATTTATCCGATTTCCTATATCGGACTATGTTCTTACTACCTTACTATTTTACTGATATTGTCAAGTTGTAATATCTCTAACAAAACCTATAGTCTTCAACAAATGAAAGAACTTTATGAAAACTCCACCTACTTTTGTCGTCTGTTATGACTGAACAAACATATATCATTATTTGGCATTTTTACTAGAATCTTTACTACGTTGCTTGTAAAGTACCTTCAATTGTCAAATAAATTATGCGCTGATAAAAATGGTAAGATTTGTTAAATCCTGCGTGTGCTTCATTTCATCCACCTTATACTCGATTACAAGAATTTCTGTCCAACATCCTAAATTAGTCTGCCACACAACATATCGGAGCCCAGTGCAGTGGTTCAAGAAGTTTTTGGATACAGATAGATATCTCCAACTCCGCGAACAAGTGGTCATTTATTTATAAATGACTGGAGAAAAGTTTTTGACCTGAAAAATTTTCTAGGGGAAAATGTTTTATGCATAAGACTAGTAGTTTTGCTTTATTGTTCCTTTTATTGCATGAAAAGGTCATATGGACAACTGACGACCATTAGTATTCAAAAGAGCTGAGAGCAACATGAGTGATGAAAGTGGTATGTGTATCTTGTTTCCCAATTTGGAGGATTCGTGCACAGTAAAATCTGATAATTTCAAAACTTAAAAAGGCGCAAGGGAAAGTATAAGTAATATTATGCCATACCTAAAAATAAGTAGGTTATTGAAGCGAGACGAAAATTCGCTAAAATGTAATAACAAAACGTCGCCCACTGAGCAGAATATTTCGCAATTAATGGTATTACTATCTTCTGTGATTCACTAATGCTCTTGCAATAATGCCGTGTCGAACTTGTATAGTTTAATTCAATTGCTGGCGCAAAGCTTATTCAAGCATCACATGAACCGCTGACATTCTACCACCCGTCACTGCATATATATACATACACACATTTAGCAAGCATAATTGGCATCTTCTCTTGTAAAATTTACTGCAAAATACCACCGTTGTGTAACAATCACGAAAACTAATAGGGCATGAATGGGGGGGTAGAACCAGATCATTAACGAATTTATTGAGTTTAACCATCCAAACTTTGACATGACACAATCATATTATCTTGTTACGACTACCATCATCACTACGACCGCCACCACCAAACTGCTTCTGCTACAAACCATGGTCTCCACCTATTTCCCTTTACCATCCTGTGTTTCTCTGAGAATAATTTCCTACTGGATCCGGTAAAATTCATCATATAATTTAATGAATTCACGAGTTACTCTGTATTAGTGATAAAACGCAGTCACTGTACAGCAGCAAAATGCTCCAGGTCGACAGTGTGCCATGGTCAGAGTAATAAATAGGTTGACTCAACAACTTGCTTTTTTACATGGTGAAAGTACTTTGTTACGTTTAGTTATTATTATTATCATTGTTATTATTATTATTTGGCGAATAGTACCATTTATGAAAGTTGAGAGAAAGAAAGGACGACAGTGATGACGGGGAAGATGAGAAAAAGACTTTTATGCCTTTCTCATGATTCCTATATCTAGAAAAGTAGGAGACAAAATACACGTCTATATTTATAATAAAGTTTTTTACATGTGCATACTACTACCACTACTTCCACCAATATAACAGTTTGCAGAGTGAATAAACAGAAGTATTAAATGCGTAATAGATGTTCATCGTGACTAGTAATAAAATATCTCATAATTTTAGCTCAGAGTAATCTACATGACGAGAAAATTTAAGCGTGGCAGAAAGAAAAACCTCCCATACTAACCAACTCCTTTTCCACGTTTAGTTTCAGGCAACTTTTCTACTTTCCCCGATTCGCGTCACAGCCACGCGTAAATACCACACAAACTTATAGAAGGGTTTGCCTTATAGTGTGGCGACTTACTGGGAGGCAGGCAGTTGTAAATGAAATGAATGAGCATTCCTGGCAATGCCCGTGAAAATAGTTTCTGAACACGCCAGCGTTCAGAAGGTTTTACTTTTGGCTAATAAAGTGCATAAAAAGCACAGCATTTTATGTTTGTGCATATATTAAATCATCTGCCATTTACAACGCTAGATATGGCAACAAACAACGTGGAAAAACAAATTTCACTATGTCAGTTATAATTTCCCTTTGAACTAAGACAAGGTTTGTTTGTTTAATGTGAGAGCACTTATTACGTACTCGACACTATTTCATGTATGTTTTCTGAATGATCAGAGGAGAAAGACGGACAAAATGAGTGAAACATTTACATTTAGTTTACAGTGCTTTTTTAGCACGCATGTAGACTTTGTTGATAATATTTTCTGACGACTAAACGTTAGTCGTCAAAAACTTTGTCTTTTAAGAGCCATCATCAGAATACTTGCCAGTTTATTTGCACACACACAAATAAGTTCAAATTAGACGAATATATTTTTTTAACGTTGCTATCAAGTGGGTGAAAAAGCAAAACCATCTAATTTGTTAAAAATGGAGAAGGAAAACAACTTGATAAAAGGTTGAATAAAATTAAGTGAGAGTATTTCCCAAAGAATCTTTACACGCAATTTACTTTCGCCATTAGAAAAGTTCCAGCACACGTGCCATTCATTCATAAGGAAAAGCGTTGTTATTATTCCTAGAGTAATTGTGATTTGCTGTTAACAAGTACTCGTCAACCCAAATGAGAAAAAAAACATGCATTTCAGATTCCAAGCATACATGCGGAGAAGTAAAAATGTGTGTGCCAAAACGAAATCCTATCTTTCAACGATCACTGCAAGACCAAACAAAAGTTGATCTTAAGTGGAGAATGGCTGTAACCTGCTGACAGGTTGAAGGAGAACCATTCATGCACATCTGATCGGTTTTCCAAATGCAACCAGTAGGTTGATACATTTCTAAGTTTAACATGCTTAAAAAAAGTGATCGCACTCCATTTTTTCTCATGTCTTACAATCAGTTCTAGTAAATGTCTGGAGATACCACGACAACCACCATCAACACATCACCGTCATCATTATACTTAACTCCATCATCATCATCATTACTAGTCCTAGTGGCCCTACTTTTACTGCTTCTATGAGGATAGAAGAATCTTCGACTTTTTGCGTGATTAGTCGGTTTGTTCCTTCAAGAATGAATGGAGAAAGTCGAAAGAGGAGAGAAAGATGTAAGATGGAAGGGAAAAGGAGTCAAGAAAGAGAGAACACTTTGAAAGAAAAGCAGCAACTAAATGTTTGCCTCTTTATAAATGAACTGCATTGATTTTCCCTTTTCATTTATTACAGGTTTACACACTCTTTACATTTTCAAAGGGAGGACTTTTCTCCACCTCCACAATATGTACATAAATAATCAGAGTACTTATACTCAGGAGCAGTTATATAATGGCATGTATATCGACAAAAGTTGCAAATGTTTGGAGGAGGAAGGAAACGCTTACAAAGGAGTTTGTGGTGAATTGTGAAAAGCATCACATCCATGTTTCTTTCGTTCCTGTAAATAGGCAAGAAGTATGTTCAGTTCAGCCCACTACTGTAGTATAGCTAAAAGTTTATAAATATGTTTACATAATGTGTAAAAAACATGGTCGTTAAAACAGTTAGAGAACGTGATGCAAGTGGTGTGAAGAGGTGGACGAGAGAAGAGCTACGATTCCCCAGGACATTTCCATCTTCTTCCCCTTCTTTCTTTCAATTCCATATAAAATATACTACTGATTTGTGTTCCTTGTTATTTTCTATGAAAGACATTATGCTCTCTAACGAGAATAACAAGAAAAAAATGAAATTGCATTAAATTTTGCAACTGTTCTGCTTCTCCCTCCTTTACTCGGAAGTCGGCTTTTATTCCCATACATATTCGGCTTTGGCGTATATATGTATGTATGGATATGTATGCCGCCGTATAAATGTGGATCTGACAATGAATAATATTTAACGACATCTATTGACGTTTACATATATAGCATGAACAGAGCTTGAAAACCTTGAAAAACTACTTGATTTATACGTGTGCACGTCTAGAAAAGCATGAGAATATTAGTATGTATTCAGAAACATAATTAAGAACAAATAGTCTGATTCGTCTGATGCTCCGCAATGCCTTATCTCCCACTTGTAGAATTTTCTACTATCTCTCTCTCTCTCTGGACACACGGGAGAAATCACTGCACAAATGACAACAACTATTTCACACAAAGTTGCAAAACTTTCCTCGAAAACATTAGAGATAGAGCAGGAAAAAAGGCATTTTCGTACATATGTACGTTTACGTTATTTATCTGCTACAGCGTCACGCTTCATGATGAGGATTGATGATGTTTAAGATCCCGCAGAAAACATGGAATCATACACAAAACACACACCAACTCTTTTCTTACCAGTCAAACGCTACTATGTACAAACTTTTTTGAGAAGGAGCTCCTTAAGTATTCTGTACCGTTCCCTCCCTAGATTTTCGCTTCATTTCACAATCTGCACGTTCAAAATCAAATAAATTCTGTTCAGCACTCCTTCAACTAAGTTGTTGGAAGAAACGCACTTCTTCAAATCTCTATTTTTTTCTCAAGTATTTTTAGAATACATCAAATGCACCGACTGACGACATGATAGGAAAGAAGATATGGACAAATACTAAGGATATATCTTAAATTATGAAATTTTTGCAAATTTGTTTATCAAAAATTGAAGCTAGAGTCCCAACTCCCAACTGCAAGCACAATATATATTAGAGTCTACATTATAGAGTATTAGTACGCATACTTATGTATATGACGTTTATCACAAAATGGTTTTTGGTTAACGCTGGTGATCATGATGGATTACCAACCAAAAATGTTTGCTGTGATGTGCAATTGCAATATTATGCACATCGACATCAATGTACATTGACGTTGTATACTGAATTAAACTGAATGCATACATGATACCAACAGCATCAATTATTATTATTACGCTACTTGTTCATTAAGTAAACTCATGGAAGTAGAACCAGATTTTTCTCTCTGATAGCGGGTTCCGTCTAGAGAGAGATTCTATATTATTCTGTCTTTTTACATACGAAACGACAGCTGAAAGTTAAGATGAAACCAAGTGATATTAATAGGTACACTTTCCTTTCAGTACTTCGATGCAAAAAGTTTTCGAAATAAATAATAATACTTATGTAAGTATGTCAGTAAAAGTGCACAAAGTATTATGCCAGCTGTTGTCCTTCATAATATTCCGTGAAGAGAGTTGGTTCTGGTTGGTGTGCGGTTGTTTTTTTCTTCTTTCCAATAATACTTGTTCTGATATAACTGAGTAAAAGTGAATTATGTTAGTATTATGACTATGACTTATTGTAGACCTATCGACGTCCTCTATTCATTTGCAACACTTTGCAGACTGTTGCGCGTTGCGTCTCACTCAACAGAATGACTGATATTAAACACATAAAGAGAGGCTCAGTTTGTACTTTGATGAGAATAAACCGTACAAGTGTGCATAAATAGCGAGTTGTTTTCAAAGATACATATAGAAAATTTTATTCTTGCAATGCTCCGCAATTTATGAAAAACAGCTAGTACATTAGCAAATAACCCTTTTTTAAAAACCACGTTGTTTCTTAATAACTTTGATGATGATATTTTAAAATTTAACCCATGTTATGTGTAGTGGGTTATCAGTAAAAACTAAGTTGTTGAAAAAATGGCAGTAGTAGTAGTAATCAAAAAGTTTGTATAATAATATGTTGCATAACATGCAAGTTTGTACCCACTAGATGCAAGACTATTTTTTTGTTGCCAGAAAAGAAAACGAATCCATCAGAAGAGAAGAAAAAAATCAGATTCGTTAGTTGACAATGAGGAGGAGTCATGATTTCAAAGAAAAGTGAAATGAAAATGCATCCCTATAAATTACATAATATATTTCTACTTACTCCTTTCTACTTATCTGCATGTTTTTTTCAAGTGAAGATAGGAGCAAGTTTTGGTGCACCATCCGCACAAATACATGATGTCATTAGATGGTACAATATGCTTGGTCTATCAGATTCTAATGGGTTTGCGAGCCGTGCCGTTTTGTCTCAATGAAAACGAGCCAAATTGTCTTCGTGATTGATTACTTACTTGTACACAGAGATAAACACGAAGAAGTACATTAGGGGATTTATGTAGGTAAATAGATGCATACTACAAGGCATGGGATATATAGGTTCAACTAGAAATTCAATAAGAAAAAACTATCAACAGCATGACGCCAGACTTGATATGAGAGGGAAAAGATATGTACCTATACACATTGTGTAGATATAATAATATGTGAAGGGGATATAATGAATAGACGCATATAATTTTGTACATCACATACTTTTTTTAAAGTTTTTTTTCCATATCGTCTTGCTCCCTAGGACGACGTCAAAGACACACAACTCGTTCATTTGCAGTTTCTCTTTCCTTTCTTTTATCTTTCTAGTGGATACTATCTTCTAAAAGAAGAGGTCTATTTGATGAGAGTTCAAAAGAGAGAAAGACGAGGGGAAAAAAATCGTTCATTTGCTATTCACTGTATGTGTTGTTTTCATGCTTCCATTTCCTCATCTTTCGTTTTTCGTGACAAACAATGCACTGAAAAGAACCAAGGATCGTACTAATGAACGCCGGAACTTGGTATATTTTCAAGCACATTACTGATGTCAC
>JAHZMZ010004350.1:0-13798 GCA_027743805.1 Lepidocyrtoides sp. E14 | reverse complement strand
CCCACTCACTCAGCTTTACATCAACTATCCAATTTCTCACTCTTAAAAGTGCATTGCTGAGCACGAGAATGGTAAATGCTTTGTGAGCAATACACATAAGGAGAGTGAGTATTCCAACCTCCATTCAATGTAAGTCTCGACTGCATTTCACGACAGGGTCAGGTAGACCTATAAATAGTAATCTTCTCTGTCTATACCCTTAGTAATTTTAATTAAATTGTAGTGACGTCGATGCAACTCAAAATGCCATGATCATGATGATTCCATAATTAAGTGATACGTGTGCGGTCTGGTTGTTGCACTCTTGACTACAGTTGCTGTAAGTAGTTAGTGTTCGTGGCAAAAGTGAGTACACCAAGTCATTTTTTAAAAGAAATAAGCCCCTTTACACAAAATTCAATTCCCTCAAAATGACTCCCCCTACGCTAATAATAGACACTATGGGAAAAGGAAAAAACTTTCTCCGTTCCTTTTTTACGGTTATTCCATACACATACATACATACATACATACAAACATACGACAAGAATTTATGTACATGCACAATTTTGTAGCGCAGCGTAACAACAATCCATGGCCAAGTGGGATATAGTGGTTGGAAAAAGGATACACGCGAAAGGAGGAAATCTCAGAAATGGTTATGATATGATTACATATTTCTACATGCATACCATGATTGCATGCTTGAACATAGGCATAAGCCGATGACATTTGACTTCAAATAGTGAACAGTTATGGATATAAGCTGTGCATGTGAGTACATTATTATTCTGCTTTCTCAATACTAATCATTGTGCATGATCTCAAAGGAACAAAACAGGTTTCCACAAAGACCTTATACTAGTAATTCTGATCTTTATCCGAAAGTTAACCATCCCTTGAAAACATGCAGTGAAGCATGAATACATTGCATAAAGCAATGGTAAATTACATTCTGATATTCTAGAGTCAAAGGTCCTTTTCCTGCTTTTATATTTACTTTCCCTATTTCAGTAAGAGGCACTTACATATAATCAAGATAAAATGCTATAGAGTATAAGTGGACTCAACCGGTATATATATGCAGCACTGCGGTAGTGATGTGGTATTGGTCTCTTTAATCTTTTTTCCTTATCTCGATATCTTATACACACGCTCAAATGCTATCTGGAAAAACCGGAAATATTATACTTCCTTTAGCCAGTCTTCACATGTCCCAACAACCGAAAAACGACAAGGAGGAAAAACCAGTCAGCAACTTTCTACATAGTTTACACCCTCAAGAGAATCAACGATATGATACTTTCTCCTATATCTTTCAACTTGGATCGTTACACTAATAATTCAACAGAACACTTTCCCTTGATAAGCTGCCCATATTACACATTGTCTCCGATTGTAAAATTTTCTCGGAAAATGCTCCCAAATCCATACTTTATTACAGTAAAATAATTCCCTTTTTTATTTTCTCAGAGAAAGCACTCCTCTTTTATTTCATTGCATTGAACAAAGCAGAAATGGAAAGTAAACATGAAGAAAATGAGAAACCTGATTTTTATGTTACTTTTGTGGCCTACCAAAATAAAAGCCTTCAGCAGTTTTTTCTTCCATTAAAGAATACACACATACTACATTCAAGAAAGCGTCCTGTTTCCCGTTTTTTCGTATTTTTTTTATTGCTCCTCCACCCTTCACTTCAGTACTTCTTTTCTTTAAAAGCCCTCTTATTCATTCAATTTAAGAAAAGACACGCCACGCATGATGCTGATGTCTGCTATCATTACTCTACCATAAAATTGATGACATTCATCTACTAGCGTGGATGTTGGGCTTGAACAAAAAAAAACAAATATGTAGGAAGACACTGAAAATAAATATGATACAGTGACAGACAACATTCCCAAAGTTTACAGCTTACAAATATAAGTGGCCGTGTAGAGCCATGTTATTCTTTGAAAACCCCTTCTAAAAATCTGGCTCCCCGTTTTAAAATATTTCAGTGGTAGTTGTCATTATTCATTTAAAATTACGATGCCGAGACTACGTACGTACATATCAAAAGAGAAAACTTTTCTCTTCTTCTTGTTTTCCCTTTTATAGTGCATCCCATTTTTATCTTGACTGAACAGCAGCACTCCTCCTCCTCTTTTGTTAATGAATAAATTATTACAGAGTGGAATTGCATAAAGTAAAAATAGCATAGTGCAGTTGTGAAAGGAGCCACATTTCTTCTTCTTCTTTCTCTCTTCTGTCTGTGCATAATATATTCTAAACAGTTTGCATTAAAACGGTTTAGAAACCCTTCCTTTTTACATCCCAAATGTATCATAATGGCTGGGAGCTTTTTACCACACAACTACTTCTCTGACATAACTTGATGCATAAAGAATGCAACAAGAAGGATGAGAAAAAGTAAGGGTAGAAGCGTAATTAAACTTTTTTTCTTCTCGTTTTCGTCTCCGCCAAGTCGTCGTTGTTGTTTTTTTGTGTGTCGCTGAAAAAAGGGAAAGTTTGGTCATTACCGGCTCCAGAAAAAAAATGTACACATTAAAGCCATGATTACTTTATGGGAGAGTGGTAGAAGCAATGTGGAGAATTTTTTTCGGTCTCTTTAAGTATTTAAAGTCAACTTGAAAAACTCAAGTGTGTTTACTCACAGAGTGTGGTGGTGGTGGTGGTTATTCGGTTGACACCAGACGTTTAGGTAAACTGTGTGTTCGGTAAAAGTATAATGTTTGAGTTCAAAATTTTTCCGTTTTTTTAGGAAACTCCTCAAATGAAATGTAAATAACCTGTAGTAACCCAAGCCAAGTAAAAGAACTTATAGGTAGATAAAAATGAAAACTATGCAAATGAACCTTACTATATTTAAAAGTAAGTAACTATACATATAATAATATATTAAACAAGTGCGCGTCAACGTTTTTAGACGCACATGCAGCAAAGTCAATTCCGCGTTTTAAACCATGCTGAAAACAACGCAGAATTTACTGTTGGATGACGGAAATAAGGTAGGAAAGTAGGGAAAAAGGTGTGTTGCCATCATCATCAATTCTAAATGCTCATCACATCACCCCATTCTCTTTTATAGTTTCCTCCGTTCATTCGCCCTTCTCCCATTAGCTAAAGAGAAAAGCTGAACTTTTCAATTCATGAGTTGCAACTACACCGACACAGGAAATAAGGAGATTGAGCTATAATGAACATTACATGAACACACCTAGACATCCGCCCATCGTAAATTACGTACAAAAACCTATTTATTATGAATGCATACCCGCCCATTTTATAAAGAAAAGTGGTGAAACCTACAAACATGTTAATTTTTACTGCATTTTACCTAGTAATAAAACAGGCATAACTGTGTATTGTACGGAATAACCATCATATACCGCTTTGGCATAAGTACTCATCGTCAATCACCCACCTATTTCTTATTTTAGTGTTCCAAAACAAAAAAAAAACGTTAATTCGTTTCACGTTTCCATTACTGTTGAAAATGTCCATAAAAACTGGCAACTGTTTCTGTTAGTTTTATTCCTACTGCGAGAACAGCACATTGCTCCAACATTGACGGTAGTACTGGCAGTATCGTAGAATTCGATAATGTCAAGTTCACACTGTAAACGACTTTTGGCTCTCACTATGTATCCAGTTTTTTTGTGTTACTGGCAGTACAACAGATGGATTTCATTAAAATGAAAACGTATTATTGGCTAGCGGTGGTTGTAGAGCGGTGTGATCGTGGCAAAGGTTTCCGTGTCAGCTTAAACGGATTTTCACTATTCTCTCCTTTCTTCCTGCCATCAGTTGAATTTTAGGATGCGAAAACCAACGTTTCATTTCCTCTCTCCAGTTTTACCCCTCTTCTTATCATCAGATAAAAAGGAAATGTATCACCTCTTTAATTACATAGATCCCTTTCTCTTCATGTCTTTTTCTGGGGTGGTTCCCTCCATAATCTAATATTCAACTCTGTTGCTAGCTTAGTCTCTGTGAAACTCAAGGTCGAATCATTTATTTTCTTCATTTCTCTCGCACTCTCTGGTCTTCCCTTATTTCCCGTCTTTCTCTCATGAGCGGAGAGTGATGAGAAGTTAATCCAGTTGGTGAAATCAGAGGATTATATATGAAAGCATTACACTAAATACAGGGTAGTTGACGAAAGGAGTACGTCAGTTGTATGGATTGAATGAGCAGGAACTCTTCGACTTGTATTATGTTGCAGGGAAGTAACAAAACGTTAAATACTCTCTGAAGGAGGAATACCACAGGGAAAGGAATAATTTATAAGAAGTGTGTATACCTATCATGTGATTATGTGACGTAGTACTAACAGAAACATCATCATCATCATCATCATCGCTAACCAACCAACCAACCAGCCATAAAGTCTTGTTTCTCTTTTTTCACCTACATTGGTACAGATACGCACGGATGCAATGACTATGCTTATGTATGTATAGGAGGATTAGATTACAAAGAGAAAGACCAGCAGAGACAATGGTCGAAAGGGTTGCATTGCAAGGTTACATTACATTTCCATTATTAATCCATCTCTGTTGTGATCTCCCAATAGGAATGGAATAGATTAGTAATAAGAGTAGTTTAGCCTGCACTACATTTAGCTTATCTTTCCAAATACTAACAGTAAGTCTTTATACTTCTATGATTATTTCCTATAGTTTTCTGAAAGAAATAAAGGCATCTCTCCATATACATATATGATAAGTCGTCATCATAACCTTTTTGCTGGCTATACTATAATGTGTAGGTGTAGTTGGTTCATCATGCATGATTCACTAGACCTTTCGTAGAATTATGTGTCATTACGATTAGAATCCAATATATAGAGCAGAGCGAGACAGAAGAAAAGAAACAATACTTCTTTCTTCATTCTGTTATCGTTTTCCCTCTCGATTTTCCTCTCTCCCTTTCATTAATATAATCCACATGAAATCCTGAGTAGCATTAGTTATGTTGTCTAATGTAAGCCCTTCTTGTACACTATCACTCAACAACATTTTCGTTTACGTTTGGGAGGGATACATAATACATGTAATATCCCTTATATTTATGTACGTACAAGCTTTGGAGAAACGTAAGGGTGAAAAGATGAGAAAGACAAAAGAGGTATTGCATGTGCAACTAATAAGATACCCACCAATATACACGCGCAACACCCTCATACACGAAACCGGCTTATAACTAGCAACAAACCATGACGAGATGATAGAGTAGTGGTAGTGGTACAGTCGGAGGAGAAAGAAAGTAAAAATATATCCGACACGCACATGATCACATGAACAACAGATAAAAGAGAAGGAGAAAAAGGGAATAAAGCATTATATTGCCGAGAACCACAAAGAAAAGAATCTTGGACTATTTTTTTTGTTAAATAAAACTAACTACAAGTCGTATGGAGTATTTATATGGCCGAATTGATCGGGAGGCTCAACAGCTAACTTTTTCCTTCCTAGAACATTATTTTATTTTTAGTGAGACAACTTTTAGGTAGTCGTATGTTCAATATGAGATGTTGTCCACGCACCTATTCGATACATGGATGAAATAATAAGTTATCTTGGTTTTGACAGTGTACCTAATGTACACATTAACTTATTTTATTTATTTATTAAATTAAATACATTATAAAAGATCTCAGCTATGCTCATGCTTCTGCTTGCAAGACTGGTATATAACGAAAAAAATACACAAAATAGTAATCATGTTAACTTGAAATAAAAACCGTGCTTCAACAAGAATAACAGAAAAAAATGAAAACGTGAAGGAATCATAAAGTAAAGTAGTATAAAAGCAGAGGAGGGGTAAAGTCGGAGAAAATTCATTATAAAAAAGGAAAGGAATGGTGGAAACTGATAAAAATAGTGTATTAGTTTCTTTAATAGTAGTAGTAGTAGTGCATTGTTGTATTTATTAGAAATAAATGTTGGTATGATGTAATAGGAGCTAGCTGGTGCACTCGTGCTGGTGCGATGCAAGCAGGCACAATAAGCAAAATTATGCCCGCGGTGTGTGCGGTGGCAGTGGTAAAGAAAGGAAAAAAAAGTATTCTTTTCCAGTTTCTTTCAGATTTATGTCGAGTTACATCTGCTGTTGATGATATTAACTTAAATAGGCATATAAGAATAGATATAATATTATTGCATGAGTGGATGGATGAGATTTATTTTTTTTATTTTTTGCTTTTTGGGGAAAGAAATGGAAAGTAAAAATGTAACATGTACAGAGAAAAAATGAATTCAAAAGAGATTACTAGTTTTTACTACCCCAACCATTTTTTCAGCAAGAATAGAACTTCTTGTGAGAGCAACTTGCATGTATTTAAGTTTGCATTTTGTGTGCAGCAGCGCAGCGTACACATTTCATCCCGTGAAAAGCTGACACCATACAATACACTGGCGCGGCTGTTGCTGCCATGCAGTCTTGGACTGGTGCTGTGCACTTTTGTTGGACAGACAATGGAAACAACCTAAAGCATAAAAAGATTTTTTACTGCATTTCATTGATTACTTTCTCCCTTATTTGCTTGTACTATTATATTTGCTGTAGCAGAGGCATTCTTGTATTATTCTGTATTTGGTTTCACTTGGTCCGTTGTCGTCGTCATCCGATGGTCCTCCAACACTGCTGTTATGGGACTGTTGTCTATGCTTTATTTGTGAAAGTGAAGGTTTTGTTTGTAAAGTAAAATCAAGAAAATCAAAAGAGAAAGGATTGGATTCCTCTAGCTAGGGAGAGAAAAGAGGCGGACGGTAGACATGCAGTATCTGATTAAAAAGATTTCTTGCTTTATTATACAGCATATAAACTGTATTTGCTACTAAAAAGGATTGCTGTGAAGGATGTGATCGTCATTGCACTTGAAGTAGTATTCAATGGTGGCATGAATTTCCGTTTTCTATCGCCTTATCCTTACTCTTGCTGCTCCTCATCCGAAAAATAAACATACCTATTTTGTGTTTGTTTTATTTTATTTTAGTAGTAGAGATGCATTGTATTACCATACATTCAATCCTTCTTTTTTGTCAGAATCACATATCAGAATTGCATTTTGTTAGTGTGCGCTCAACTGCTACTGCTGCTGCCAACTCTGAGCTCGCAACACAATTTTGTAACCAGCTTCGTCCGTGCATGTTGCTTCGATTGCAGCATAATCTAGCACATCTTTTCTTGTAACTAGTTTGCCGTTTGCCCTTGGCTAGAAAGAGGGAAACTTTTTGTGGCAAGGAAAGACGTGCATGCATGCATTCTGAGGATAAAGGAAGAGAAAAACAACATCAACAGAGCAGAGAGGTGGTGGTAGCATAACAAAGTGAAGTGCAACGGTAATAACGGCAAATACATAAGCCGCCTCTTTGAGAAAGTAAAATTAGATGTGTGCTTTCACATTATTACATGGATCCACCAGCTAAAGCTACTGGATTCATTGTTATGATCATCATTCTCACAAGAGATTTACTTCACGTCTGCTGAATATCCTCCTCCTTCTTCTCCTCAACTTGAATTTGCTTTATATATTTGGCATGCATGCATAACAGCAAAAAGATTACGTTTACTTGTCTAGTATCCCTCTACTCCAGGAAAGAATGCGTGCATATTATGCAGTTGTATCAATAATGACGGTGATGATTCTCTATCTGCCTTATATCCTGGATCCTAACTGACATGGCTGTATCACGTAAAACAATACCAACTTGTACTTTGAAATAATATCAAAGGCAAGGCCGACACACTTCACGTTCACTCACATACAAGTTTGAATTTCTACGTTCCCAGCAAGCAAAATGAGAATTTCATATAAAATGGAAAGTGAAAGTGGGAACATCTGAATAATGATTTGTATTGCATGACTATGTATAGTATATTCTGTGAATGTAATAGTAAATGGACTTGATTGTTTATTTATTTATATACCTACATACATACATTATACATGCATGTCGTCGGGGGCTTTTTGTTGTTGGGAAAAGGACAAATGAAACATCCTTTGAGTAGATTATACTTTACAATGCAATGTGTCACTTAAAAAAGGATTCAAATTCATTTCTCTTTGTTTGCTGAATGGGTTCGTTCTTACATTGAAAATAAATAACCGTAAGCACATACTCTGCACACATTCAATAATAAAGAGAAAACGACTTATAGCAGCAGTGCTACAGTAATAAACACACCACAACATAGATGACACGTTACATACAAACGTAGCGAACAAAGTGAAAATTAATGCAAAGCAAGAGCAAAGAGTAGAGAGCGGAATTGAAAAACATAGAATGTTTCTAAATGTGTATGTGTTTTTTGGTTTTTGTTTACTTGCTCCTTTGTCATCAGGCAAGTTGTACTAATACAAAAAACAGCGCATCCGTTTCGTGTATCTGATAATGAGATGAAAGTTGGTGCATTTATTTTCTGAAGAACAAAAGGAAAACTTTTCCAACAAGCAAGCCTTAGATTATAACTACATACTAGTAAGTATGCACGCTGAAAGTAGTAAACTTGTACCCTTTTAATTTTCTCTACATCTATTCCAACACATCAGTGAAGAATAATAGCCGAAAATGTTATGTTCTTTTAACAAAATGAATAAGTAGGAAGTACGTGCTGCTGACTACGGATATGGTGTTTTCAATGAAAAAATAAAAACAAATAAAATGCAGTACATTACTTGTATGTGAAAATAATTTGTGTTTACTTTTTATATCACATAATATGTGTAATGTTCATGCCCTGTTCAAATATATTTTATCATTACCGAAAAGCCGTGAAACCTTCTGTCTCAGAAACCAACTTGGGCGATTAATTTATATGCTAAGGCAGAGTGCTTGAACGATCCATGCCCTTTTACTTACACTTATTGCGTCGTCGTCCCAGCCACAAGAAGACGGTTCTTTCTTTTTTTTGCACATGGGAATGTTTGAGCGCTATATGTACATCACGAATGAATGTGTATTACTGGCCTTTTATATAATCCATGCTTTTATTATTATTATGATTATTGCAAACTGCATTTAATTACCCTACTTCACGAACAATATTTATGTGTTTCCGTTTCTGCACAGGCAGTTTTGCTCGTGACATGCTTTCAGTTTTCAACTGAATTGCCAAATATTTTCCTAGAGGAAGCAAGAGAGCAAAGGAAGTCTACACACAAGAAGTCAGCGAAAAAGTGTAAATTTTTTTTGCTACATTACAACGAACAGCCGCGCCTTGAATTCGATCCGACTAAAGCGATAAAAATTATTACGTACTTTGTGCCCCTGGTAGGCATTTAACATCCATGCAAACATCCATGAATTTTTCCCTGCAAGTATTTCTCTTTCTCAAGTGAATTGAGCTCCGTGTGGGCAGTCAAGATTAAATGTTTTTGTGCTGGTTGTGCATGTATAATATAAATTGTATATATTATAATGAAATGGTTAATGTAATTTAATTTTAGCTGTTCACTTTTGCATTCTCTTAGGCTTTAGTTCAAAAGTGTTCTTTGGTTTGTTTGTGCATGCATGGGTACATTACAGAGATTACATTTCAAAGCATGTAGTATGGAGGCACAAGCATCTTAAGAGTAGAAGTAGACTTGAGTGTTGCAGTAACGTAACGAAGTAAGCACGTCAGCTTCGTCTATTTCAACCGCTCCATTCCACTTCTCCTTTCCAGTTTTATCCAGACGATTCATCAGCTCACCAGTCGAAACTTATTTAGCCATAAGATTTAATTACTCCAAAGGAAACTTGAACACTTGGAATTAATGAAGCTTGAGTTTTTCGTCAGAAGAGCCCATGTTACTTTTCTTCTTGTTTGAGCAAGCAAAAAAGCTAGTAGAGACTCTGCCAAACTATTAAACGTTCTCTATCTCTATACTTTTCTTTTCTACTGCTCAGCGTGAATCCCATATTGCTTGACCTTTCCAGCCGACTTGTCAAATTACGCACGAATAAATATATATCGTAATTTGTGTGAATTTCTTATCCAGCTGCCTACTTAATGCATTAAAATGCTTGCCTTTTCCTATAAGTCCTGAGGGCTGTTACTAGTAGTATTCATGGAATACGTGGAGACACCAATAGCTTTTACACCATCATCACATTTCCACCACCACCACTTGCACTCCAGTTGTTCATTATCATTACTCAATAAAAATGGAAATGAATCCTTTTGCGATACTCTTCCAAGAATACTGGATAAGCACACGTACAAATGTACAGCTACCTCATCACCCAACTTTCCATTTAAACGATACCTTTTTGTGAAAATACTCACCTAAGGTCAGATTTCTATAGAATGTTGAAGCAGAGTTGAACAACAGCAGAACTACTGCATCGATGAAACTTATACCATATATACCACTTCTTCATTGTAACTGGATCTTTAAAAGTGGCCTCAAGTGGTTAAATGGTTGGAAAGCCCTTATGTCATTCTAAAGAAAGTGTTCTATGAATATTTCGTATCCAAGTGCACTTTTCCTTATGGTGGGCTTCCACCCGGTGGTAAATATTACTAGTTGCAGTACCACGTTTTCAGAATACATTATAACGCATGTAGCAAAGCTGTAGAATGGAATAGCTCCGTTAAGTGCTACTGAATTTCCAAGAACCAAAATAAAACGGTATCCTTTCACATTCCTTTTCCCCTGCCTCGCCCACCACCACTTAAACACTCAAACATGATACGATATATTCCCATGCATTCAAACAACTTTTATTTCACCTCGAGTTAGCCAGAATTACGACTCCTATGACATTGCATAAAGAAAGTGGAGCACATGTGGGATGTAATACCAAGCATGTTTAAGTGGACTGATGTATGTACATATTGTTACAAGTTACGTTACAACAAAAAAGAGACACATCCATATCTGCATGATTTCCATTTTCCATTATTCCATTTTTTTGCCTTTTATAAGAGGCTTACGTACAGTTCCTGTTCCATAATAATAGGAGGAATGGATAAACAGCATATAGTTCTCCCATTCATAACAAGTGTCTTAAAACATTCTGATTCCTAAGCTGTTCGTTTTCCTACCACTACACTACTAGTGTGTAACGGAAGTAAAGAGGCTTGGTTTTGTCTACTTGCAAAAAAAGTAGAGGTATATATTTTTGTGCTTAGATATATGTATAATTATTAAATATGTATGCTTATAATAGATAGTTAGTGACATTCTAGCAGTTTTCAAGTGCGCACTACAAACGATTTCTACTTCTTTTCTATGCCCGTGTGCATGCTGGTGGTACTCCATCAGTGCAAAAGGGAAGCAATTGCTTTCATTATTTTGCTGCTGATAGAGAGTATTCCACATTGAACGACATCAAGCCAGACACAATAATAATAATAATAATAATAGATCCCTTATACACTTTTGCAAATGCCCTTGTGAACTTTAGAAAATAATGGAATTTTCACCGAGCAGGCTGTTGTGTACAGCTTCTTCTTTACAAAATACCATCAAAGCGTGTCATTCAACACGAGAGTAAGCAAAGTGGACGCTGTAGTAATAACAAATAATGGAAAATGTAAACACATATCTAACCTTGTTTTATTTCAAAGTGTACATTTTCGTCGTCGTCGTATGTGCCACATTTTATGCATGTACAAGTAAAAATGTGACCAACTTATGTTTTTCCAAGAAGAAAACTGTAAAATTATTCAAGGAATACTACTTGGTAGGATGTGTAACCACATCTCTTTTTAGAAAGTCTCATAACAGAGGCATTAAAATGTACGTATACATAATATTCCAGTTTTCACACAGCGTCAGATCAAGCCAGACAATCTAGAAATTATATTTATATGCAGTGGTAGTAGTAGTGCTAGTAATAACCACAACACATGAATATATTTATGCAGGGTAAGGGAAACATGTGCGTCGCGAGAGTGTGTACAGTGGTAGAATTTTAAATGTGACTTTTCTGGAACATTCTCCTACAAAATATTGAATGAGCCAACAAAAAAAAGTCTACTTCTTCACACAATAATGCATATGAGCAATACCTTCATGTGTGTATAAAAATATACATCCGTGTGACATGACACATTAATACATTACTCTTCCTTTTTGCTGTAGCTTACTACACGCCTCACTCTCATTCTTCGTGCGAGCGAGCCAACTTGCTGAGTGAGTGAAAACTGAAAAGCTGTGAGAAAGGTTGTGTGATGCAAGATGCATGCAGTTTTAAAATATTGACTGGATTCCACAATTCAAGGTCACTTTTTCTCAGGGAATGGAAAATAATGAATACAATATAAAAAGAGCCACGATCAGCATTACTACTGGTAGCTTGGATATAAAAACATTTGGTGCAATTTGTGTCGTTGTATTGCTGTTTGGTTACACTGACATCGAGACCAGTTGTTGTTGCACGTCTGCCTCTTACACATTTTTTCTTTTTACATTTTCTTTTGTAAGGAAATGTAAACTTGGCAGGAAATTGCCTACCTCTTCCCCCTCTCCCTATTCACCAAGGAATTCAATTTTGTTTCGCTAAAAAAGGAAACAAAGCCAAAAAAGAGTGGAACACGGGAAAGAACATGTAGAATTGCAGTTGTAGTAGTGGCATACAGGTAGAGAGGTAATAATAATAGTAATAGAAGAGAAAACACAATGCCAAAAATAATCTTGCAAATGTGTACCTATAATAACAGTCCGTCTATGTACGAATGCATAAAAAAGGCAATCTTCTGTTTCATTTCTTTCACTGGTCTGCTCTCCTATTTATCCACTTGAGTAGAAGAAAACACAGCAGTTGTCCGTTCGTCTATCCACCATCTGCCTTTTACTATAACAAAGCTCCTTTTTCCTAAAGCCATGCAATTTTACATGATTTTTACCTCCTTTGTAAAAACAACTGGAACACAGTGTTGGTGTAACTTTATAGTAGCAGTCAGTCAGTATCACAAGTACTTTTTCCAAGGGTACCAAATGAGTAGAAAGGTCTCGTCGAGATAATCATCTTCCTTCCACTACTCTCGTAACGTTTACCTTCCTCCCTTCACTTTTTGTGCCCACCTTGTTTGTCTACAAATGTGACATTACCATTATGACTCGGGGGGAAAGCATAATATAATAGCATTTTGTATTGGTATGTACATTTTACATTGTTTAAAAAACAATAGGTATTCTATTCTGATTGCATCACCTACACCACCACCACTGCTGCTGCTCTATTTTTTGCCTCTTTATTCCACTGTAGCGCAAAATCATTAACATCATCATCATCGTCAGCGCCATCACCTTCAAATAACACCACCACCAGCAGCGAAGCTTTCACCCAGATTAGCAAATCCGGAACCGTTCCTCCTACATTTACTTTTTATATTCTTATTTTCTCTCAACTCTTTTCATCAAAATAGTGGTCTCACTAGCACACTTATACCTGGTAAAGCCACTCATGAGCGTTTTGCTAAACTAAAAGTAAATTTTCAGTTTACAAATTTTACCTATTTGCAGCTTTAAATGTTTCATACAAACCACTTTTCTCTCGCAGAGAGTTGATTACGGTAGAGTACTTTTCGAGTATAACTTTTAATCATAGCTTTAAACAAAACAACGTGCACGTAGTGGCAAATAGACCTACACAAAGTTGTTTCATCTATCTAAAAAAAATCTGCTCTTTTTCATTGCTAAAATTTTATTTTTTTCTCTCTTTTTTTCTCTTCACAACTAAAGTAAGTAACTAAAAAATCTACCAGAAATTGCTATTGTTTTTCAGTGTAGTACTTTGGCGTTCTTTTAATCAACCACTTTAATCTCATAAATGCATGCAAAAAAATGTTTCATCCAGAGAAGTACGGGAAGGAATAA